>JAPMOR010067092.1:0-23200 GCA_026543865.1 Argiope aurantia | reverse complement strand
TTTTTTTTTTTTTTTTTTTTTTTTTTTTTTTTTTTTTTTTTTTATAAGCTCAGTTCAAAGATACAAAACTATGTTTACTGATCACCATGAAAGATTTTCTAAAAATAATGAACATTATAAAAATCGATTTTCTGTCTTTTAAAATATGTAATAAATGCATAACTGAGTAGAATTGAAGTCAGCATTCAAAACAGAACATTCATACGTTGAGAATAAAAAATTAATTTTCAAAGTCGATAAAAGGTATAATAGTCTACTTTACTTTTTTCCCTCTGAAATTCTTTGGCTAACATTGCAAGAACATTCTGATTCTTGCTGTTTTTTTTTAACGAAAAACCATGTTCTAATACAACACATGCAACAACTATAGTAGTAACATCTATTGTTCTGAATTGTCACAAATTTCCATTTGTCTTTAAAAATGCTTATATGTGATTGCATTGTAAAAAGTATATTACGTAGAAGATGATTCTTCAGAAGTTGAATTTTTTAAATTATATCTTAAATTAACAAGAATTCCAATTCCGGATAAAAAGTAAAAAATTGGGACTGTCTCAGCTATTCTGGAAAGTCTGTTCATTTAATTTATAAGCTCAGTTGTCACTCTAGTTATTTCCTATCTTTCATGGGACGTCATAATTCAAATTTTGAGCTGCGAGTTTAAGAAAGATCTTCAAAGTTTTTGAAATTAATTTTTTTCAATTTTCTATTACTTTCCGTTTTATACAATATATGTCACGCAGTGTTGAACTATATGCTTTTGTGCACTGCTTGATTGCTGACACCGCAACACTGCTGCTTTGAAAACAGCAATGATATAACTTAGGAAAGGCGAAGGGTGTAGGGACGTCCAGGTCGCAAATCTTAGGAGATGCCTTGGGCAGAATATTAATGGATTTTAGTTACTTGTTAAAGTTAAATATAATGTGGGGGGGGCGAAAAATTGTCACTGTGATCCTGGTGTCACCGCCCTTCGGTACACCACTGAACATATTATACATATGAATAATTTTCACAATTCTCAGAAAAAAAGTAAAAAATTTTTCTTGCCATTAACTGCCAAAATGAGAAGAAAAAAAAAATCGCACACCAAAACAGATTATTTCACAGAAATTATTTATTTTCACAGAAAATGACTGTTTGTTTTAAAGACTGCATTTGTCAGAATTATCAGAACCTTAAATTCATTCATGTGACCTATTGGCCTATTAGCCTCTCAAACTATAAATGAATTAATGGAATCTGTTTGGCATCTTATTACCTACTACAAGGCTGCTACCATCTACTGGCTACTACTACCTACTTTGCTATATTCAGCTTCAAAAGAAACACAAATAATAATAATAATTCGCTTTTAAAATTTTCATAAATTTGAAGCAGGATGAAAGCAGCATTCTGAGTTTAACTCATATGTATAGAAATGTTTGAACTATCAATAAAAATTGTCTATGTTATCAAAATATTTTAGCCAGGCATTGTAATGAAAAATGCTGGTAAATTGAAAACCCACATACTGATAAATACGTAGATACAGTCTTTCAGAAGCATTCTAAGAACTCAAATTTGAAGAAACCATCTTTCTGAAATCAAAACAATTTTTTTTTTCGAAACGTCAAAGTAAATTCGATGTCTCAACTAATAATATCTCTACAATTGAAATAACTCTTTCACAAAGGAAAATCCGAAATGAACTTATTTGTAATACTTGAAGCAAATGTAACGGTTCTGTGACTGAAACAAAAATTATTCTGCATTATAATTAAAATTTTATTTGCCATTTATAAAATTCTGATCTGTTATTATTTTCAATGCTGATAATATTTGCAAAGAGAAGTAAATACTTTGATAGGAGCTCCATCTGATGCTCAACAAATTAAAACTCTTTAGAATAGATAATAATAAAATAGAATTACAATTAATAGAATAAAACGGGAATGGACCAATCCAGATATGTGAAAACGCAAAATGATTGTATTCAGTTCAGGAATTAAGTAATAATTAAGTCGGTTATAGAAAAACATCATCATCTCAAAAATTGAAACAAGTTTGGGACCACAAATTTGAAACATCACAGCATAATGCTGCTATCGACTTGCTTCGCTTATCTTTATTTTCTTTTTTAAAATTTATTCTGAATTATGTATCAATAATAACGTGTATGGGAAAAACGAATCGAACTGTTGCTACGCGCAATTATATGAATATAACTGATAAAATAAGTAAAAATTGTAGAATAAAATAAAATTAAAAATATTTATCTATATATATCAAAATTAATGAATAATTATCTGAAACTAAAATTGATAGCACTGAAGAATTAATTTCTCTGAATTGAAAGGTAAAGTAAAAAGGCCCTTGATATACTCCTCAGTTATTGAAGGAAAAAACATAAACATTTCGATTGATTTGCAATTAAAAGTCTAATTAAATTTTTGAGAAATCTTTTCTTTATAAGCACCTGCTGCCAAAGAAGTTATATTTCAAATATCATAGCTCTAATTCCAACGATCTGGTTTGAAGAGCATTTTGAGTGATTTTTCATCTTGCATTGCTGGATTATTCGTTACTTTGCAACTATTAACAATTGACGGTGAGGTTTCCAGTTAAATTTCAGAAATGCTGAAAAGAACAAACAAGAAATTTTGATTCTAATAAATGATCCCATATGAAATGTCGTTTCTAAAAATTTATTCTCCGTCATTCTTTTTTTTTCTGTATAGAAAGGAAACAAAAAATAATGAGTGGATTTTTTACATAGGTAAAAATAAACGAATAAATATGTAGTGTGAAAACCGATATGTATTAGTTTCCGTAGGGAGCAGCTCCAGTATACGGCCTATTGGCGCCATTTTTTTCGCCAAGAAGTCGCCAATAATGCGTGTTTGTTTAGGATGTTCCGATTCTTACCCGGAAGTTTAGAAGCCACGTTAGGCTTATTTCTAAGACTGACAAAATACACTAGACTATAAAGTCAGGGGGTGGCGCTGCCCCTCCCTCTTTTTTTTAAATGAAACTATTTATTTAATCATAAATATAATGAAGCATGATGAAATGCTCACTTGCTTTTAAGTTTAATGAAATGCTCAAAATTAATATTAAATGATGATGGCGAAATTATTTTTGTTCCGATTTTTTAAAATGATTTCTTAATTTTATGCTGAATATGTTCTCATGAAAACATTAATATTTTTTCAATTTTAAAAGCATAGTTTATAAAAGTTAATAGCTGTATATGTGAGTTGCTCTTTATAAAAATACAGTTTAATTAATAATTTTCTGTCATTTTATTTTTTTAAAATAAGACTTTGCATATTGATCTCCCTTGTTACTTATCAGAGACTTTAATGGAGTACTCCTCCAATAAATTTCCAAGAATTTATTGAAAACATGAACCTTTTTATCTCGACAAGATCTCTCAAAAAGAAACATTGCCAAATAAAATTGGAAATCACCTTGCCGATTATATAATGGCAAGGTATTTTTGACAATATTCCACAGGCTTTCAACAGTATTTGTGTGGACAGCCGGAATTCCATTCACTAAATCTGCCGGCTGAACAAAATGTAAACTGTGGTTAACCTTTAAATGTTCGTATCCTTCCTCACCTAAACTGTCATATGCCTTCCAATAATCACTATAAATAATCGTCCCCGGTTCAATCCACTGTTTTATGCAAGAGACTAACGTTTCAGCTTTCCTATCATGGACAGCCACAAGAAACGTACGCCCCGATCCTCTCTCCACACCACCGAAAACCCACTGTCCCTCAACTCAATGACCTCTATTATATTTCCTCTTCCCGAATTTCGATTCGTCCACTTCCACAATTTTTCCAACACCTCCAATTTTTTCTGAATTCTCCTCCACATACTCTAAAATTCGTTCGTTAATGAACTGCCTCCAATTTGATAAGGTACTATAACCGAAAAAGTATTGTTCTTTAATTTCCCCTGTCCTTGTTCCTATTAGAATCTCGAAAGTGAGCAAAAATATTTCTTCTATAGTCAACCTACTGCTGTTGAACCAAGAGCCATACCTGAAACTTACCTGATTCCCACACAATTTCCGTGACTCACCTCTATTTATACTGTTCCGACAAACAAAGCTATAACCATCCGAAATATCATTTCTAGTTCGCACCTGCATTGAAACATTGCAAATAGTACAATTTGGGGTTTTAATCAAACCCGATTCTTTCAAAAAAGCAAAAAAATTATCCCTATCCCGCATCAACTCTGTGACAAAATACCTGGTAGCAACTCCAGGATTTCCAAAAATAGGCCTCGCTTTATTGTCTGACATCTTTGAAACCCTAAATCCAAGTCCTTTACTCTGCAAAACATTTTGAAATTTTTCAACATCTTGAATTTGTACATTAGCAGACGCCATGAGTAAAAATAGAAAAATAAAAATGCCAAAACAAATAAAATAGAAAAATACAACCTGGCCACGTGGGAAATGGTGGGAGCTAACAGCAGTCGACTGAAACAACTGGATGGAACAGTGTGAAATGAATAAAATTTAAAATTAGAGGTTAAGGTGAAAGGTTAAGAGATAAGGTTTAAGGTTACCATAAAGAAGAGTACGTAGTCCGAAGACGGCATCCAGAAATTACCGTTTATCTCCAAATTTCTCGCCAATTTGGCGGAGGCCGTATACTGGAGCTGAGCCTTCCGTAGTAACGAAGTGAACTGAAATTATAACAAAGGTGTTTTGCTTTAAAAGAAATGAAAATATTTTATGATTTCGTTTGTTTTAAAAATTGTTTAATTTAATTTCTAGGAGGTATTTCTTTAGCCTTTAACAAATTGCACGAATATTTCATTTGTGCATATTTTTAAATGTAAATAATTTTTATTTCTTAATAAGAAGTGCACGATACATTTACGACAGATGTATGAGTTTTACCTTCTTTAATTCCACTGTGATATTAAGATTTGATTTATTTAATAGTTTTTTAAAAAATATTCTACGTTCTCCAAAGTAATTGTAACTAATCATACTTACTGATGGTGAATTCTTTGATTGTTTCGATTTGACGTTTGTAAAACGATAAATCGAATATATATATTATTAAACCTTGCCGAAATTTGTTTTCGAAATGGCAGGTAAAAGCGTACATCTTTTTTCTATCATTTTATTTAATTTTCATGATCAGTTTGAAATGTAGACAAATGTACTTTGTTGACATAATTAAGCATGATTTGTAAAAGATTATTAATCCATTTCATCTATACCACGAACATTCTTGCAAAAAGACGGATCAATTTTTTAGAAATTAACGATGTTTCATACGATAAGTTTTTATTTTAATATGATTTTATACCAACTGTGAGAAACGCTTGTACTTGATTTTTAAGTTCTGTTTCACCTGTCATATCAGGCATGAGTTTTTTATTTCGTGCTCGTGAGGTGGACATACCACCCTCCTCTTTTTTTTTTTTCTCCAGCTATGCTTCACTTTTAAACACATTCTTTTTAATTAATTCTGCTTAATTTCATAAACTATAGAACTTTTAGAAAATGATGCAAATACATTCTTATATACATTTAATACCATGTTCAACTAAAAAAAATTTATTCACAGTGTTCTTTATTTTATATACTACCCTGAAATATATATATATATATTTCTCACTGTTTCCATCAATTTGCTCTATTTACTTAAACATTCAAACCAAAATAAAAAATTTTCTAAAACTTTCATCTCTTTTCTTTTAAAATTTTCTATAAATCCTATGTGATATTTAAGTTCTTTCTGACTTTCATTTTCATGATTTACTTTTTAAAAATTTATTTTATTCCACAGTGAAAAAAATATTTCTTGCTTGTGACATTCAAAAAAAAAAATTTGAAATAAAAACCCTTTAATGTGCAGTCTAAACCTGCATTAAAAATGTTATTACACATGAATTTTTATTATTGAGAATGTCTGTTCCATTTGTATGTTCGTGCCATATAAATATTTTCTCGCTCTGAAAGGGCATTTTCAGCACTTTTTTATATTTTTTGTAATTTTTTTATTATGTATCCATAATTGTTTAGTTTTTTCCTAATTTTTATAGCAAGTACAGAAATTTTGTAGCTATTAGATGGTATGTATGTATATTTTCAGTCTTATACTAAAATTTTTTATTCACTAAAGTGATTTTTTTTTTAAACCTGGAACTAGAAAATTTTGACTTTAGTATTGGATTTTGAATATATCTATATATTTGTAATCTTTGAATTCATTTCGTAATGACTATTTACACACAAGAGTAGAAAAAAAATTATTGAACTATATACATTTTGTTTCCTTACTCTGTATAGACATCAAGAATATTTTGGTACTATACAAATATGTATAATTTTGTCACCTTAATAAGGTCCATGTATCCCTTTGTAGTTTTAAAGATATTTTTAATAAGTTAGTTTTTTAATTTGCTCTTTAGACAGGCAAAATAAATAATTTGCATAAATTTGTAATTTAAAAAATGCCTGCTTTGGCCTGTCATTTCTGTTTTCATTATTCATATTCTATATTTTAATATGGGCTTTGATAACTCTCTTTTAGATCGCTATTTTGTGTTACGATTTATAATTCTGTTTATGTTCTCCTTTCAATAAATTCTTCTTCATTTGAGAATTTTTTAATAAGGAAAAGGCTTCAAATCTCTGACAAATATGACTAATAGAAACCTTTATTCTATTATTAACATAATATAAATGCATTAAGTCTACCAGTATTTTAGTTTTCTGTTTATTTTTAATGTTCATTTTAGACAAATTTTCATATAAGTAAACTGTTTGTTTCAATGTGAAACACCTGGCATTTGTGCCTTATTTATTATGTGATATTAAAATTAGGGTTATGTCTATTTTTTTTATTTATTTTTCTGCTTGTTTTATCTGACCATGCAAAAAAAAAAATCTTTTGCATACGATATTTTCATTTAATTTCAAATCTGGTGTCTTTTTATATCTGACCGAGGCTTTTGTGGTCATTTTGTGAAGGTTGTATTTAGTTTTTGTTTAAACATTTGACCACCTTTATTTTAATGCAAAATTTTCTCTTACTGAAGAGTGTATGTTAGGAATGATTTAACTGTAAAATGGCTTTCAATCTAATATATATGTATAAACCTTCTTTCACTCTCTTGCAATATCTTGATATCTGATTTTTAACTATCTTTATTTCTGCTAAAAGTTGAAATTTCTGTCCTTTTTAAAAATTCTTCTCTGAGAAATTATCAAGTACAATTTACCTTAGTTTTCTAAATTCTTCAATTTTTTTCTTGATCTTGCCATGTTTTATAAAATACAAATAAGTCTTATTACTTGCACTCGCATCAAATAATATTATTGATTTTTTTTTTCTTTATTCTAAGATATTTTGGAATAGTTGTCTTCAGATAGTTTCTATCTTTTTCTGATTTTGCATGCATATAGTATTTTTTTTTTAACTTTAATAACAAAAATGTCCATTAAATGTATTTTTAAAAGATGTGACTGAAAATATTGCTTCTTTATTGGGATCACCATATAAGATCTGGTATTTATTTTAATGAGATTGAATGCAAATTGAACTTTTTTTTATTTGTTATTACTTTCAAAACAAATAAATAAATACACTGTGGAATAAATTTATAAAGATGTAAAGGGTTATTGAAAGGCTTTTTTTAGTAAATAAGTATCTGATTTCTCATGAAATTTGAGAATTGCATTTTTTTTAAACATTCTTCATCTGAGGAAATATCTCATCAGGTTAGATGAATCAAATAAATAGTATGAAGAAGTACTGAAATGTGTCATTGTAACAAATAATTTCAGTCCAAAAGTGGCCTGTGAAAGAGAGGTTTATTGTGATTGCACTCTTGATTTTGTTGTTCATGTAATAGGAAGTTTTCCCTTTCTGGAGTTGCAAGGTATATTTTTGTGCTGTGTGTATTATATTTTACTTGAATTAAACTTGCATTAAATGGCTATATAATAGTTGTTTGAATTCATATTACATCATTGAAAGTCTTAGTCTTGCATTCTATATATATGTTAAGTTGACAATGTGCATATAATTGTAATAGCTAAAATTTTATTCGATTTGCCTAAAAGTATCATAATGTAGTTTATTCAATAGCTGTTAAGGTGGCTCTTGATGTTTCTTGTAATAATTTTGCCCTTTGTTATTGATGGAACTATATATATTATAATACTTTTCTATTTTAGATGGTCTTTTGGATTTGACTGGAGAAAATTCAGACATGTTTAGAACATTGAAGAGTGGTTAGTGATGAATTAAATTTTACTTGAAATATTAAAAATAGTTGCTTATATTAAATATACTGTACGTCCCTATTCTTTTAAAGCTAATTAATTGAATGCACAATCTAACTATATGTATCTTTTTGCTATATTATGAAATATTTTTGGACACAACATATTTTGGGAATGCTATTGTATTTTTACGTTTCACATTTAAATATAGTTCCCTTTAAAAGGTTTCCATCAGTGTTCATTCTCAAATTCAGCTTTGAAAATATTAATAGATTAATTTTTAAAGCTTCATTATTTTTTAAATTTGAGAATGAATGGTATCGGATTTTATATTTATAATTTTATTGTTTTTAATTTTATATTTATAATTTGTTTGTTAGATTATAAATTTATTGTTAGATATATTCATTATTAGTAAATAATAGATGCTTTCGTATAATATTCAAAGATGATAATTCCAATTTGTGTTGAAGTTCACTGTGCAGATATTCTTGGAACATGAATGTAGCCTTTTGCATTCCACTGTCAGGTGTCTGTGGACATAAAATTTATAATTTAATTTTTCTGAAATCGATGTTGTATACTATTTTTTCCCCTCAATTTATTCAAATTGATTTGTTTTGTTGTATAAGTTATCTTGGACCTGGCTACCAGTACTGTAATAAAAACAATAGAGTAAAAGGTGTAAAATAATAATTTTATGACAAAAAGTTTATTTAAATTCTATAATTTTTAATAAAGAATGCTAACAGTGTTTCTCTACTTAAATTGAAAGTAAATTATATAAGAAGTGAATTGAAATTCAGAAAAGGCATATTCTCTGTAATTTTCTCAAAGATTGATCAGTATATTAGTACTCTTCTTTTATTAGCTTGTAAATCATTTCTGCTGGTAATGAAAATCTTGTTTTGCTAGGAATTGAAATATTATGTCATTGTTGAAATCAATTCCAAAATTTTAAGATAATACTGAGGTGTTACTGTTTTTTACTGTTGCATTTGCTAATTTTATTATTTCGAGCATTTCTTTTGAGTTATTTGGAAATTTTCTTTTCTTTTAATGATATATTTTCAGTTCTGTTTATGTAATATAAAGTTTTAGTTTGCTTTTGAATCATTCTTATCTTTTAAGTACATTATTTAAAATATATTTTTTCTCTTTTCTAATACTTATTAATTATTGTGCATAATTTCTCCATATTTTGTATGCTACACTTAATATATTTTACCGACATTTTCTAATAATTCTTAAGTATTGTTCTTCATTCCTTCATTTTATGTATACAACATGTAAATTATTTTACTTGCACTCACTTGAAATGATATTGTTGAATTTCCTTCTGTCTCAAAATATTTAAATTGTAAAATTTCTTATGGTTTCCTTTTTTTTAATTTAACATCCACTTAGTGTATTTTAATGGTTTAAAATATATTTTTATTAGATGAAAATTAAAATCTTGCAACTTAATTCTAATCTCCATATGGTTTTTAAAAAGTTCTGATATTAGTGAGTGAATCAATTCCGATTGAACTTTTTTTATCTGGTGTTTATTTTTAAAAAAGTAAATAAATGAATTGTATAATTATCCATAAGAAGGTGTAAATTAGGATTAGAAGCCTTATTTTGTTACATCTTTTGTTGGTTTATTACTGATATTTCTGATTAATTGTATTTCACTGGTTGAAGATTGTATCCTCTTTAAAGATTTTATGTCTGAGGGAAAATTCTCATCAGGTTAGATAAGTCAGAAAAAATGTGTGGAAAAATGTTAGAAATTGATGTTGTAACTTATCATTTGATTCCATGTGGGATCTGTGAAGAATAGTCTTATCATGATAAAACTGTCATGACTTTGCTACTCATTCCACGGGAAGTTTTCTCTTTCTGAAAATGCACAGTATAATGTATGTGATGTGTGCATTTAAACTGACTAGCCAGTCTCGTCATATTATTTGCGTACATCGTGGAAATTGTTTTAATTAGATTTGGGAAGAGATTTTAAAAATTTCCAAAATTTTGAATGTGAAAGGATTACTTTCATTCTAATTTCTCTGTTTATCATTGCATCATAATACTCATTCCATGACTCTTGTTCACTTGAAAACTATATGCACATCAAGTCTATATTATCAAAACTGTATGCACATTTCACTCTGCATAGATTGCTGTATATTTATAGCTGTAGGGTAGGCCTTTTGATATTTCTGATTATTTTGTTCCTTGATGATAATGGAATTAAATATATTATTTTTGTATCGGGTGATGCTTTTGGACTTTGGTCAAAGAATTTTCGATGTATTTTGAATATTAAGCACATTTTTACACACATTTAAAACACAATTCTCTTAAGAAGGTTTGCATCATCGATCATTGTAACATTCAGTTTCATAACATATTATAAGATTAATACTTATGAACATCTCTTTTATGTTTGAGCATGATGGCAAAGTTACAATACTTATGAAATAAATTTACTGGGTTAGGATATGTTAGAACTAGTAGATGGTGCTGCATATAATTTTTTTTTATTATTTAGTAAGTGTTAATTCTGAATAATATTTAAAGCATCTGTTCCAGTATGTGCAGACATGTGTTGTGTAAATGTTCATGTTGTAAAGCATTGAAATGAAAAAAAGAATCGTGTCTAAAAATATTTGAAAGAGTTACTTTCTACTAGGGAATGGTCAATGTCCTTCTCTAGATAATTAAAATTAAATTTTTATAAGCATGGAGTTAAAAATAAGAAAATGCAAGATCTCGACAATCTTTACCACAATACATCAGTAATTGAGTATTTTCTTTTATGAATATATAAAGTCATTTCTGTTAATAATGAAAATTAAATTTTGTTATTCTTTGAAAATTTGTATGATAATTATTGAAATGAATTTCTGTCTTTTGGGATGTTACTAAATTTTACTCGTAACTTTTTTTTTACTGCAATATTTAATAAATTTGTTATTTCAAATATTTCTTTTCAATTGTTTAATAATTCTTTTCTCTTTGAATGGGATATTTTCGATATTTATTAGGCAATATAAAGTCTAGTTTTGTTGTTCATCATTTTTTGAAATAAATTGCTTTCAATACTTCTGTATTCAATACTTTGTATATTTCATAATCCTTATGATAATTTGTTCTTTGATATTGATGGTTATGTTTCTATTTCAGATAGTTACTTTTTGGTTTCACATGAGAATATTTTGATGTATTTTGAGGAGTGGTAAGTTTTAAATTATGTTTTGTCTGAAATATTAAAAATGGGAGCTTGCATTTTATTTACTGTGTATCCATATTCTTTTATTGCCCAAATATCTTACGCAAATTCTTACTAGGCATATTCTTCTTGTTTGCAAAATTATAAAATATTTTTAAACACAATTAAATATATGCTTTTCATATTTAAATATAATTTTTTGCAATTTAAATAAGTGATCTTTGTCACATTCTGCTCTGAATATATTAATACTATAATGTATATAAATATTAATTTGAGATCTTTGTTTATTAGAGAATGAATAATGTCATTTAAAATGCAGGTTAAGTAAATTTAATGTATCTGAATGTTTTAGAAATACTACTACACATGGATGAATGTAATTTCTTTCCTAGTGGGTTATATGTTATTCTCCATTTAGCTCATAAACAACTATTCCAGTATGTATTGATATTTAAATTGCAAATTATTATAATATAAAAAAGGTAATGGAAACGAAACTTTATATCTAACAGTATTATAGAATATGCTATTCTCCAGTATAAAATGCTGCACGTCTTAATTTAATAGACAGTCTCGAAAACTGATAATGAATGTTGGTTGGATTTAAGTACAGACTGAAGTGAAACTATTGTTTCATATAATCGTTACTACATACAACTGGGAGTATGTGTTGAAATTTATTGTGAAGATGCTAATAAGTTGAGTGTTCAAATTAACGTTTCATATCTAAACGTTTATTGAAAGTGTTAACTGTCTTTCTCTAGTTAAATTAAAAGAAAATTTTAGAGGCAAAAAGTTGAAAGTAAGAAAAAGGTTGCTCTCTACCATCTTCACAAGAATTGGGCAATATTTGAGTACTTTGATTCATGTGTAAAATAATTTCTGCTGAAATAAAAGAAAATTTCTGGTTTCTGTTTCCTCCAGACACTGGATACAATAAATTGAAAGCATTATTGTAAGGCTTGTTCATCAAATGTACCAAGGAGGGAGTAAAAATTTGGAAAATATGGAGAAGGAATTCAAAGATTTTTTTTCTGCAGTTCCCTCTTTCTTCAACATTGTTTATTGAAACACTAAAATTATTATCTCAAAGAGGCAGTATAAAATATGTACTGAGTTATTCTTGAAATTCAAAAAACTTCAAAATTAAATTTTTAGTGTTTTAGATAGCAAAGATGTTTATTTATTTATGCCCGACAAATTTGTTTAACCTTTTATATGTTGTTATGTGTTTAACATTTTATGTTATGTGTTCTTGATATTTATTTTATGATGAGAGAATGAATAAAAATTTAACATTTTCATTTTGTGTTTACTTCAAAATAAAAAATAACTCTGTGCTATTATCTTTATAAAAATGTTTTGGAGCACTACAAGGCTTCTTTTCCCACACCCTACAGTGATTTAGCTTCTGATTTGCTATGATGATTGAGAATTGTAATAATTTACAAACTCTTAGTCTCAGGAAAAAATCTCATTCAATTACATGACGGAAATAAATTGATTCGGGAAGTACTGAAATACAGATAATTTGATTCATGTGTCTAATAGAGTATTTTTATGATGGAATACACACAACTCTGCTGTTCGTGTGACAGAAAGTATTTGTCTAGAATTACAAAACTTATGCACAATTCTTGTATATTTGAACAGAATATAACCTACTGATACTGGCCAAATGCACTATAATTTTTGCTTGCTCTACAGAAGTCATGTTAATTACATTTGTAAAGCAATTTTTAAGTTCCGGAACATTTTATATGTAGTAGAATTGCTTTTATTCTAACTTCTCGTTTAATTATTGTATTTTAACCCTCATTTAATGGCTTATTACTAATTACTGTGATTCATATTACATGTTTCAAAGTCTTTTTAATCTGAAGAACCATATGCACATCAAGTATACTATGCCTAAGGAAATTATGTAACAGCTAGAATTTTATTCTGCTGTGCTTGCATTTCAGTGTCATTTATTTAATAGCTGCTAAGATTCTTATAATATTTCTCAATTTTGTTATGTCATTTGATATTAATGCACTAAATATACTGTGTTATGTTTCTGTTTTAGATTATGCCTATGCTTTTCAATGGAGAAATTTCAGACATGTTTGTACATTGAACATTTATAAGTAAAAAAACTGAATTTTACTTGAATAGTTAAAATATTCACTTGCATTAAATGTGCTTTGCCTTTAAGCTCTTTTAATGCTCATTTATAAATATAAAAATTCTTATTGGGGATAAATATCTTGATTACAAAATTATAACATATGTTTGAACAGAGTTAAAATATTTTTTCGCAATTAGTATTTTTTTTTTATTATTATTATCACAATTAGATTTCAACTTTTCACATTAAATCACAATTTTGTTTTAAAAGAAGTTTGCTTTAATGATCAGTGTCAGATTCAACTTGGGAAATATTAATTGATTTGTATTTATGGAAATCTCTTTTATATTTGAGAATGAATTTTGTCACAGTTAAAGTACAGGCTCTAGAAATTTTTTAGCAGAATATTCCGAAATACATTATGCTGGGTGTAATATACTTTGTTGATAAATAATAGATACCTTTATAAATGTTCAAGAATGGTTAATTAGTAGAATGTATTTAAAACTTTAGAGGTGATGCTGAATCTCATTCATTATATTATTTTTACTTCAGTATTTTATTAAATTTTTTTCATATGGTTTTCCTTGGCAATTTAAATTTTAATTGAATCATTCTTGGTAGTAGATTGTATGAAATACATTTTAACTGTATGTTCTAATAATTATTAAATATTGTTCTTCATTCCCTCATATGTTGAATACTCCAGAAATTATTTCACTTACTCTCACTTCAAATGAAATTGTTTGATTTTATTATAAAATATCTCAGAATAGTTATTTTCTGTTTTATTCTCTTTTTTTTTATTTAACATCCACTTAATATTATTTTATAGTTTTTACTAGTGGTTTCGAATGATTTATTTATTTTATTTTCTTGAGTTTTTTTTAATTTAATAAGATGTATCTTATAATTATTGGAATCAATTCTAAACCTTTCAGATAGTCTTAAATTTTGGTCCCCCCCCCCTTTTTATTACAATGTTTAGTAAATTTATGTAAAAAAATTTTAAGGGATGATTTGAAAATTTTTCTTTTTAATAACTAATTTCAAATATTGCTTTATATAATATAAAGTTTAATTTTTCTTGAATCATTCTTGTGAGTTGACTGCATATGTATTCACCTGTGTCTTCTAATAATTGCTCTTCCAATTTTGTATAATGCACATGTTATTGTATTTACCCTCACTTCAAATGAAATTGTGAAATTTTATTCTAAGATATCTTATAAGTTATCTTGAGAAATTTTTGATGATCTATACTTAACATGTGCTTATTTTTTAAAAATTGAATAATAATATTATCTGTTAAATTTTTTTTAATGAAATGCAAACTATTTATTGTATTTGAACATTATTAGTAGTAAATTATTTTGGTATGTTTAATGCAAGTAATTTTTATATAAAAGTTTCTAAGCATTTTTAACAATATGCCTTTAAAAATAAGAACTTAATTTATTGAGGACTTCAAAAGTGAATTCTGTGTAAAATTAAAGGATTCAAAAGTCAAAGTAATGCAATAAACATTACAATAAAATGTCCTCAACATTTCCCCTTTCAAAATATTGCTTATTTTTGGAGGAAGAGAGGACTGAATAAATTACTGCCAGTAATATAAAGCAGAGAAAATTAGAATTTAGGTTCTTCATGTCTTTATATAAAAAAAGAAATCTTTCTTAGAAAAGGAAATATTTGAATCTGAATGTAAAACTAATCCTTTCTGTCAACAAAGGGAGTGAGCCAAATATTTTACTTTGCTGACAAAATTTAATGTGTTGCTGAGAAAACGAAACAGTTGTAAGAATTTAATATTAAATGAAACAAAAAATCTTTCATTGTATTGTTAATAAAACATGCGGGTTTTTATGTTTCTGATATCTTAACTTAGATCCTTGACTTTCTTTTTTCTTTCAAGGTATTGATATGTTAGTGAGTTGGTAATATAATATTTTTTTCTTATTACGTATAAAGAAATATAAGAACTATAATACCACAAAATATTTTTAAGAAGGCATTGAAAGTGCATTTTCATAATCAACATTCAAATTAAAAAACTTTGCTTTTATATTTGTAAAAAATATTCTACAAATATTGGTAATATGCTATTTTATATTGTATAAATTTTTCTCAACTTAGTGAATTTCATTATAGCATATAATTCTATTATCAAAACTATTTTATTAATGTTTGTTCTTATATCTTCTCAGAAGTAGCTTCTTAAAAGGTTCTTATTTTAAAAAAATTTTATTATTCACTCTCAAAAGTGGCAAGAATAATAGTCTACCTTAATTGTAGGAATACTGAAATCATGTTTTACACTATTATTTTTTCTATATCATGTCAACAGTATGATTGCTTCTACACTTTGATATAATACTCTCATAATACTGTTTTTTATATTCTGTTCATAATTGCATTCATTATTTCTTATTTTATGGGGATGGATATGAGATCTTAGTAGGATTTATATAAGTTTTTCATTTTAATTTATTTCGTATATTTTGAAACAAGACATTAATATGTAGCAAATGTATTCATATATGTTTCTTTATATTTTTCAGTTTTGTCATTAAATATTCTTTTGTCTATTTCTAATTGCTTTGCAAATTTTACTTGTAATGTGTCTTTATATGATGGCATTTGAGTTTTTGCTGTGTTTCTGCCTTTCATAACAGTTTCTGTTTCAGGATTATTCTTCAAATCTGCTTTTGCTGAATTTATGATTTTCACTTGCATCCTATATCTTTGCTGCTTAAAACGTCTCTGAACTCAGCTTTTCTCCTAATGAATACTGAATCGGAAGAATAAATGCTTTTAGAACCCAAATATATCCTTCTTAAATTTTACCAGCAAGATGATCCACTCATTTGTGGAGACAATTATTTATTTGCTCCACATCTGTAGTAGATTTTCTTGAATAACTTTGATTTAAGGATTTTTTTTTAACCATACAGGAACATTTTAATTTAAATTATTTAAAAATGTTTGTATTTTGAAATTTGGTTTCATGTCTTATTTAGCCCTTAAAAACTTGACTAATTAAAATATATGTAGTATTCATATAAATATTCAATTTCTAGAATTTGTATTGCAGCTGTTTAACTTAGGAGTATATTTATTTATTATATAATTTACAACAATTTGATGTTGGGACTGTGTAAATTATTATGCTTCAATTATTTTCAATAATTTAAGGTTAGAAATTTTTCTATTTTATGCTGTTTCTGTGTTTTGTAAGTTGTGAAAATATTGAACTAATCAATAATTAGTTTCTTTAAAAAAATATTATTTGAAACTATTTTATCACTTTAGATGGTAGTCTTTAATTCATTCTGAATTCAAATACAATTACTTCACAAGAATTATTCTGTTCACTTTTAGTATGTTTATTTTATTTTTTACCTGTAAATTTTAAATAATGAAGTAGAATTTGTAGTCCTAAGGGCATTTTAAAGTTTAATCTTTCTATAAAATATTTATATATATTAGTTTTGTAATGAAGGAAAAAAATATCTTTCTTTCTCTATGCTATGCAACACCATGTCTATTAAAAACAGTATCCAGAGCATTCTATTACTAATGACTCTTCATTGACTCAAAAATAAACACTATTTAAAGGATATTTCTCAAAAAAGTACAGTTAAAAAGTGGCTTGATGTCTGTATTATTCAAAATTTACGATTGTAATTATCTGTTTTGTATATTAAAGATTTGCCAATGTATCTTTTTTTTTTTTTTTTTTTGATGAGCACCTCTTAACAAAATGGGAAAAAAAATCGAATCGGAATAAAAAAAAAAATAAGTGAAAGTGAACCTTTTATTTGATTGATGGGAGAGACAATACAAAAAACAGTTGGTTGTTAATTACCTTTTTTTCTTCTTCTCCTCATGTTTCATACAGCTGAGCTCAATTCAGGAATTTTTATGCTTTGAAAACTATTCATTATTGAGCCATACTGTCTGTTTCTCCTACCTTTTGATTTTTTTAAAAACAGGTCTTCTGTTTCTTTTCCCATGTTCAGATTTAATTCGAGAAAACTAGTAACATGCATCCTGTTGCTTCATTAGAAGTAGGCATATATGAATGGGGATTCCAGTTAGGGTTATTATAATGGTTATTATTTTACTATTTACTATAAGAAATCAAAGATTTTGCAAATAGTTTCTTAAGCTCTTCCAACTCTCATGAAATCAAAACGTTTGATTTTTCAACCAATCTTTTAAATGAATTTTTAATAAATGTTTTATAGCTAAAAACATATTTAAAATCCAAACTTTAAAAATAAAGTTTGAATTTTGATTTTTTAAAAAATACTTTCAGATTCAGTGGAACTTCTAAAAAAATGGCAGTCAAATTAACGTGTCTTAGTTACTCTATATTAAGAATATAAGTTACCTATGTATGGTTACATTTCCTCAATTTTTTTTAAAGTGAAACGAAGACAAACCTTAATTTTTTATTTAAATGTCTTATTTCAAATAAAAATGTTAATAATTAGTTTTAAAATACTCTAAATGCAACCAAAAACATAAAGAAGCTTGCCATTTATATAGAAATTTTCTTAGAAAAGACACTTTAAATGCTTTTAAACATTTGCAACATTTTGAGCAATTATATTTTGTTATGCTACATTTTCAGGAATTATGTGGGCTTGTGTCCAGGGAATATATAACCTGCATTTTTTGATGAACTATTCCTAACAAAATGAAACGAAAATACAGTCAAATGAGAAATCAAAAGAGTGAAGGTGAACTTTTTATTTGATTGGTTGGAGGGAGGATACAAGAATCAATTGGTTAATTGCTTTTTTTTCTTTTCCTGATGTGTCACTCAGCTGAGCTCAATTCCTGAATTTTTAGGCTTTCAAGAACTATTCATTGGGCAGCCACATTGTCTGTCTCTCCTATCTATTGATTTTCTTTTTCTGTGTTGAATTTCTCTGCTCATACTCATATTTAACTCGAGAAAACTATATGCATGCATCCTATTGCTTAATTAGAATTAGAGATGTACGAATGTTGATTCTAGTTATTATCATGGGGAAGATTCTTTTTCACATTTGGGAATAGAAGATGTCACAGAAGATTTTAAGAAATTTAACATAAGATTTTAGTAATTTTACTATTTTCTATAAGAATTTAAATATTTTGAAAATAGTTTCTTAGGTGCTTCCAAAAGTTTCAAAAGTTTGATTTTTCAACTAATCTCTTAAATGAATTTTTAAAAAATGTTGTTTTTAAAGCTAAAAACAGTTTTATAAACCAAACTTTAAAAATAGGGTTTGAATTTTGATTTTTTAAAAAAGTACATTCAGATTCAGTGGAACTTTTAAAAAATTGGCAGAAGTATTAACATGTCTTAGTTACTATATTAAGAATATAAGTTATGGGAATAAGGTTATGATTCCTCTATTTTGTTTAAGTGAAACAAAATCAAACTTTAATTTTTTTTTATTTAAATGTCTTATTTGAAAAAAAAATATTAGTAATTAGTTTTAAATACTATAAATGCAACTAAGAAATTTTCTTAGAAAAAACATTAATTTAAAAAAAAAAATTTTTAAGTTTGCAACATTTTGTGCAATTATGCTGGTTTATATTCAGCAAACTTTAAAATCACCATATTACTTGAAGCTGTTTTTTTATGGGTATATTTTCTCTTGGCATGTATTTTATTTATGAATTTTTTTAATTAAAGGATAAACCAATTAAAAAAATAAAATCTGGATCACATTTTTGTAACAATTTGAAGTGTTTGTCTGTAGAAATATAAAAATAATAGTTCCAGCTATTATTTTTCTGTTATTCGCATAACATTGCTCCTATTAGTTCACAGCTTTTCAATACTCTTTTCATAAATATAACAGTAATGTGTGATATTTGGATTCTGTTCATCTTCGCCTTCCTGAATCATATTATCTACACTTAGTGAATTAATGCTAAATTAAATTTATGAACGTACATAAACGATCAACACGTTTTTGAAAAAAAAAAATGGTGGTATTATAAATTCAACTCAAATACCAATCACATTTGACAGAATACACGATGGAAATTTCCCTTCCCCTGTGTTTGCACAGAATGTTCACAAGAATATCGTCTGTTAGAGCGGCCTGGCGAACATTTATCTATAAACATTTTCTAAGTCTTTTAACATTCTATTGTATGATCGTTCCCTGGCTATCACTGATGAGAACGGAGGATTACTGTACTAAAGTACCTTGGAAAGGAGGTTCGTCGGAGCACCTCGATCTATTTATGGCTGCAGAAAACTCGTAGAGAAAAAACGGAGTGATAGCTGCAGATCCATTTCTCCTGGTGAAGGGGTGTGGGGGTTAGGGCAGAAGAGTAAATCAATCGGTGAGCTTCCGGAAGCGTTTAGAAAACCAGTGAGGAGACAAGAGTACCCCCCCCCCCCCCCCCCCCAAATTTTTCTTTTTTTAATTAAAATATTATTTTATTTCTCGAAGCCGGGGGGTTTTTTTTTTTCCAAATATTTATAGAAATTAAGTTGAGTTAATTTAGTTATTGATGGGAAAACATCTTGTCCCAACGAAATCATCAAAACTATTTTTGTTGCTCGAAGAAAATGTTTATTCTGCTTCTTGTGATCATAATACTTGTATTTGTCAAAATCGACGTTTTACTCAGATTCAAATTTTAGCTATTCATGGTAGATAAGCAGATAGTTCATTTTACTATTTTAAATATGTATCGATGCTTTTGAGTGCCATAGTATATTAAATCATTTATTCAATTAGCCAATAACTTATTCATTTAGCCGCTTGATTAGCCTTGAAACGAAGGTGATGTTAAAAACACCAAAATAATGGGAGTTGTTGTTATTATAAATTATAAATAGTATACTTTGACATAATGACTAATCAGAACAACTCCTTTATTCTATCTAATAATAATTTCCCTGATTTTTTTCAATAAGAATAATTAGAAATTTATTGTGGTAATATTCCTTCAGTAAAATGTGGCAATGTCTGCATTTTACAGGTTACCATATTCCGTTTTTTTAAAAACCGAATGATTTTTTTAAATTTTACCTTTACTGCTGATTTACAAAACGTCAGTTTCTCTCATTCTTCATCAAAAAAAAAATGAAAACGACATAATAATGTCTTTAACAGCTGAAATTAAGTAGTTTTAATAAAACGGAAATTCCAATCTGAAGTTTAATGTTTTGAAAAACTAATTCTGTGTATGAATAACATAAATGTTTATTGGTATACTTTATATATCGATTCTTTATTTTATAATGGAGATATATTTACACTATCTTGTCCTACCTGATATATCAATTAGTGTTTGTTAATAGTAAATAAGATTGTTTTGTAATCCAATATATTGTTTTGTCATACTTTTATTATTTCCGAAAATTTAAATTATTTCTCTGGTCTGTTATTCTAGTGCTTTGTTTCATACTTTTTTTTAAATTTATTGTCATTATATTATTTTTGAGAGCCGGAAGTAAGTTTCCTCTTTTCATTTCCCTTTGGATTAGAAGTTTATTCTTGAGCCACAGATTAATTAAAATATTTCTGACTTGTATGTATATTTCAAACTATAATCTGATATACGATTTTGCAGATATACGATTACGCAATTTAATCTTCAGATTATTTTTATTTAAGTTTCTTCTTTTATGAGATTATTCTTCGACTATTAGATTACTTTACAAGACCGTTCTTCAGTTATTTCAGCTCCTTTTCGATCATATCCGACCAAGCCCTTTAAAACCTATAATTTCCTCTTTGATAAGCACGAAACTCTCGTAACCATTAATATTATTACAATGACAAAAGAAATGGTATGATTCTCATGATCTTTTTTCCTCTCGGCAAGTTTTGAATGCATTCGTTTGACAGAAATATATTTGGACCACATAAATTTTATTGCAATCAACTGGACAATGAACAACTGCATAACACCAAATAATAGTAATAATTATGTTACCATTAGGGATTGCAATATCGGACCAAAATTTCAATTCGGTATTTTTTAGATCTCAATACCGGGATACCGGCTTTAATACTGGTATTAGAAATTTTAGAAAAAGAAAGAAAACACAGGTGGTTCTTTGTTTTATTTGCCAGTTTTATTAGAGAGTGTAAATATCACAAAAAATAATGTGTAACTTATAAATTATAACAGTATATAAAGAATCACAAAAAAGTAAAGTAACATCTTATTTATTTAAATCACAAAAAAGTGTGAATATCACTATTCAGTCTGTGGTACTATTACAAATTTTTCGTATGTGATCTTAAAAAAAATAATGCATCAATTGTACTGTCATTAAGCCTGAACAGTAATTTTGTGTAAAAATTACCAGCTGTCGAAAGCGCTCTTTCGGCATCTACGCTAGTTGGTGGTACTGTTAGCAATGCGTGATATATTTTTTGCAAGTATTTACTTTTAAATTCCTCATTTTCAAATAAATCGATTTCTCGTCTTATGGTTTTGGATATAGCTTTTTTCTGTATTGTATTTTGGTTCGTTGATTTTTTTTTTTTTTTATCTATCGCTAATTCTAATTTTTTTTCAAGAGACAATTCCTTTTCACTATCGACATTAGTATCATCATAATCTTCGATAACTGAACCGAATTCTTCTGAATGTGGATAGGTTTGTGGGTAAAAAGTTTTAAGAATATTTACTATAAACTTAATCAGATTTGAATTGATTATTTTCTTTTCTTCTTTTTCATTTCCATTTTTTAAATCATTATAGTTATGTAAATACCATAAGACATTTTCTATTTCGGTACGCCTTTCTTCTGTGCGATTTTTCAATGTAATATATAATTCTTTAGATAATGATGTGTGTTGTTCTTTCAGTGACTGCAACATGAAATTTATTGTTGCATTAGCTGTTAACAAATTAGAATATCTCCGGCATAATGCCTCAATTGTCAGTTTTATTGGAAGTAGAGCTGATGTAGTTCTGGATATTAAGTCGAATTCACTATCAGAAAAATTAATTTACAGATTTAAGTAGATTATTGCTTTTTGGATTGTATTTCTCAGTTTCAAAAATCGTTCTATCATTAGGAGTAAACTGTTCCAACGTTTTTTATAATCTAATATTAACATATATTCTGTTTTCTTTTCATTTAGTATATATTTTAGTAATATATCATTTTTTATAGGGAAACGTTTAAATATCTTAACAATTTTTCGAACTTTATAAATTATAGGAAACAATTCTTGATGTTTAATATTTATTCCTCATTAGAAATATCTTCTTCAACAATTACATTGTCATTATCTTAATTGTCAATATCACTCTCACTCTCTTCAAAGTTGGAATCCGAAGTTTCTATATCTACAGTATTTGGATTCTTCTCTTCTTTATTTTTTTGGTATAATACATCTATTACTCCTAATTGAATCCATGTGCATAGCACAATTGCTGATTTGCACCAATCAACTTTCCAACTTTTTTCATAATTGTTGTTCCATCAGTCTTTATGGATACAATATCTTCTTTCGGGGATAATCCATGTTTCGCTAATTTAGATTTAAGCAATTAATTAGCTAATTAATTTCACCCGTTAGGGAGACATAAAAACAAAAAAGTATACTATTTTGCTATGTTCGCGATCC
>JAPMOR010067088.1:0-14833 GCA_026543865.1 Argiope aurantia | reverse complement strand
TGAAAATTTTTGGAAAGTTTATTAAAATTATTAAAAATTTAACAAAAAAAATGCTATTAATTTGTTTATTAACGTTTCACACTGTTTGCTTGTTAAAATATCAGAACCATACAAATTTGTTTCGAATTGGTTCCCTCTAGTTCTAAAGACGATCTTATTAACGTTTTAATTTAAAAGTCTAGTTCCTTTTCTGTTATAATTCATACTCACTATAGGTTAAAAGTTAAGCATCGATTTACTTTCCTGCCTTGGATATTTACTTCCTAATTAGATGATATATGCCACTTGCAGATATTTAATTGTATTCTAATTTCTTTAATAATTGAGGACAATCGAGATATTGAAGTATTTTCAATTGATTTTTGAATTTTAAATTACTTAGAAATAAGAATGATAATGAAAAGAGGGGAAAATTTACATCTCAACAGAAATAATACACACGGCACAATAAAGAAAATGTTTCATTTAATAAAAATCTTTACCATTAAGATAGACAATATTTGATAGATATATATAGATAGATAATATAATATACCATAAGATAGATAATAATAATTTTCATAATATTTGATACAAGCAATAATTATTAAGCAAATACAACTCTATTTGTCATTCATTCTTTAAAACTCATCATAAAATATTTGTTTATTAGTAGAGAATAAGTCGATTGAATGTTTCACATATTTTTCGTATATTATTGGAGTATATGGCAAGAATTAAAATTTTTACCGAACTTTCTGATATATTTTTAAAAAATAAAACTCTGTAAATCCACATGTGAATATGACCCGACTTTTTAGTGAAATAGTCAGCGGAATAAATTTTTTTTTCATATAATGAATTAGAAATGTTGCATAACGACACTTTAAGACACAAAAGTATTTTTTTACTTTCTATAAACCAAAGGATCAAATAATAGTAATAAACAAAGAAAAAGGTTATTAGTAGAATTTTCTCCGAGAAAATAAGAACGCATTAAAAATTATTAAAGATAAATAGATGCAATAAATAATTTTATGATCAAACGACTTGGTTATCTGGTAAAAAAGTATTACATAAACATGCGACTGTTATAAAATGTTTATATTCGATTAATTCGGAAATTCTGGATAAAATATGCATGTTTGATGTAAAATAACAATTATTTATAAAATGGCGATTAGAATGAAAGCAGCATTATTGCAAAGACAAAGTTTCAAATGGGAGCAATAAAAAAAAGTTATAAAATTTCTCTTATTAACAAGGCACAGCTTGTCATGAGGGCGATTATAGGCGAATGCCCGCCAAGAAGACCAAATCCTACTAATTAAAATTATTTTGCATTTTAAATTATGTTTATATATATCATTATCAGTAAATTTTTGAACAGATGAAATTATTTTATAGGATATCAAATATATTGTTTTTATAAAAATTCCTTAAAAGTTTCAAACGCAAAAAATGTGTATTTTTAAATATGAATATTTTAGATTTTTACTATGTTATGAAAAAGTAAATTTCAAACATCTCTCACAAAAACAATCAACTTTTGTAAAAATTAACAAATCTTACAATATGTTAAGAATAATGGCAAACAAATGACAAATTAAAAAGTGAGTTAAAAAAAAAAGAACGTTCAATTGCATTTGTACTGATTAAGTAAGAAATTGCTTTTTTTTTTTCCATTTAAATCGTTTCCACAAAATGAAGAAAAAACCAATACAAATAGCATTTTCTTTATCATCGCATCTTTTATCACACATATGTTGAAATTTCTTAAGGCAAATTACTTAAAATTTTCTTTAACTAATCATAAAATGTTTTCTTTAATCTACAACAATGGCTAAAAGAAATAAACGAAGAAAAACTGAATAAGTCAGAATCGAGAAGTTAAGTCTGAAGGCACTTTCGGATATGAAAACTTGTAGGTGATTGGACATAAAAGATTTGCTGTTGGTTACATGCAGAAGAATAATTCATATTACGTCTTTAAGAAAATCATTTCGTATATGCCACAACTACCCGATCTTACTGAAGATACTTACCAGTATCAAATTGAAATAGGTGCTCTAATCTGTATCTGAAATAGTCATGGAAGAACCACTGGAGTCTGTGTCATAATGACAGAAACATATCATGAGGGAAATATGAACAACTAAACTTCTATTGACTGCTGCTCTCCTAATTGGAAACGCCGAAATTTCAATAGTTTCTTGCAATTCATCGCCAGGCAACATTCGCTGTCTTTCAAGAGTATGTTTAGGGAAGATGAGCAATTCGTTGGCACTGCAAATTTGCACCCATATGCATGCCTCCAAGTCAATATTTTCGGAATCGACTCTTCTTAAATAAATAAACAAGGAAGCAGTAGCATCTTCCCTGACTTCAAGAAATTCCACCTTCAAATCCCAAATAGTTGGGAAATGTTGACATTCTGTCCTATAGATTTTTTTGAAAGGCCAAGACTTTAAAACAAGCAAATTACGTACAGAGATTTCGTAAGTAATATCATGTCCCTCGGGGTAGTGGTATCTTCTCTGATCGACATATCGATTTTTTGTTCTATCCATCTTTGAAAAGCTTCTACCAACGTTCTAAAGCAGGGTTCACACGAGGCCAATTATCGCACGCAATGCTAGGTCACTCCTACTTCAGGAAGATCACATGACCGCAATGGGACAATGGCAAATAGTTGTCCCGATGAGGCAACCATCTGTCATTGTCCCGTTGCGTTCCCGTGATGTTCCTGAGGTAGGCGTATCCTTCCATTGCGCGCCATAGTTTGCCTCGTGTGAATGCTGCTTGATAAAAAGAAAACATAATCTAGTCATTTGACGGTTACCAGGTTGAGTTGTGTGTTTTGAGACATCTTTTTCTTGTCACTTAGTGGCTTTGTCTGTATTTAAAGAGATTTTAAAGTTGATACGTTAGAGTTCAATTATAACATCTGAATTAATTATAAATCTAGTATTTTATAAAAAATTATTATTTTATGCTTTCTCTGAAGGATCGATTTCAGATCCATTCAAAGGACAAACAGAATGCGTAGTTGACCACCCCGCCACTGTGGAACTGCACAGCATCGAGAGACTTTTATGTGACTGGCTGTAGTGTGTTCTATCACCTAGCAGCACCACGTACCAACTTTTCAGGCTTGAAAGTTTCTTAATGGTGTCGGATCATTGATGACAGTATGATTAATTCCTGACATCCTGTTACCAAGTAACAGGCTACTTTGACCCTTTCTATTCAAAAGACAGTGAGGCAAATCCTGGTTTTGCAAGAATATAATCTCAAATGTCTTATTATCTTCGGCATGTGAGCAAAGTATGATGAGCTATGACCAGATACCGCGTCATCTGACAGAGGTTAGAAATTACGAGGTCCGTCCCAAAATAGCCATAGTGTTGCTTTAAAACGGGACGTTAATATAACCAAACCAAACTAATGATCAGAAACCAAATTCTATTATTCTAAAGACGAAATATGACCCCTATTTTCTATTTGGCTACAAACTTCAACTCATTTCATTCAAATAAAAAGACAATGTGGCAAATCCCAGTTTTGCACAAATATGATCTCGCAATTCATCGTATCTTGGGCATGTGAGTAAAATATGTTGAGCTGCGACCACATTCCAAATTTTATGATTCTAAAGACAATATATGATCCCTTTTTCTTATTTGGGTACAGAAATAACAAACTTTGACCCTTTTCTTCTTCCTATTCAAAATACAGTAGGACCAAGTCCTAGTTTTCTACGAATATGATCTGAAATGAATATGATCATATGAGCAAAATACGATGAGCTATAATCCGATTCCAAAATTTCATTAAACAAGGTAGGATTTTATATGAAGACACTGGAGATGTCAACAATGAAAAGTATTTTTAAATTTTTATCTCTCATTATGTAAAAAATGCTATTTTGTAAAATGCTTCTCAAATATTCATCTGTGCTTTCACAAGGTTTCAAGCGTTTTCAGATTTGTTGTTATATGTTTGTTTCCAAATCTAGAAGGATTTTTAGGCGACTGTTTTAAATTTCTTTTTCACAAATTTTGATGAAGACACTTATTTCAGCAATTAATATTTCTTCAATGCAAAATAAAATTTTTTGCTCGCATTGTGTTCTTGATGTTAAGCTATCCGTATGAATATATCCTTATGAAGGATAGCTTCAGTAATGACAAAGATGAGACTTTGACTCTTCAGTAATGACAAAGATGAGACTTTGACTCTTCAGTAATGACAAAGTAATGACTTCATAATGAAGTCATTACTGAATGAATTCAGTAATGACAAACATGAGACTGACCAACAGGCAAAAAGGAAGAAATCCGTAAAGGAAGGCAAAACACTGGGAAGTTAAAATATGCAAGAGTGTGATTTAAATAGTTAATGTACAGAAAAAATTATAAAAACTACAGCGCAGTTGGCCTTTTATTTATTTTAAAATATTTAGAAATTTAGAAATCAATAGTAGATGAACTTTTGAAGACACTTTAAGGAACATATTGCCCAGGACAAATTTAAATGTGTATAGGACAACAAATAAAAAGAGAAAGCCAATACTTTATTATAAACATACGCCTCTAGTATATTTTAGCAAACATTTCTTTAATGGTCAATGGACCTTTGTGGTTATATCTCGGACACATTACTGGCTTTTTGTCTTTTACAGGCCTTTGCTTGGATGACTTGGTGCTTCGTAGTTTGCTTTCGAGCATCAGTCAAGCTGATAGAATAAGCAGCTTCATTTTGTGCCGAAGATTCAGATGTAGGAGACATTTTTGATCTTCGTCAAAATCATTTAAAAATTCCAGTTCGAGATTTTGACTAATCTTCACGTTTTAGACCTTTCTGAGAAAAACACATTTTTGGAAAATGATCATCTGTCTATCTGTCAGTGACAAAAATAACTCAAAAATGCTTTGAGTCAGATGGTTGAAATTTGATATATGGTCTTAACAATAAACTTTTAGATTTCTCTAAAATTTTGAATAAAATCTGTTTAGAGAAAGTCCGTCTGTCCGGCAGTTCGAATATGACTTAACACGATAACTACAAAACGGAGAGAGTTAGATAAATAAAATTCGGTTCATAGATTTTAGATTCGGTTCAAAATATTTAGTGACATTTCATATCAAAATTTCAAACAAATCGAAATAAAAAATGTTTACCGTCTATTGGATTATACTCTCAGAAATATCGAAAGGCGATCATTCAAAAACGTAATGACTTAAATATACCAAATTTGGAATGGAATTTTGTTATTACAAGGGAAGTTTTATGTCCAAGTTTTGTTTTAGTCGGTTGAGAAAAACGTGTCTAAAACACGAATTCGATTTTGGGATACTATTAACGCATGCCAGAGATTAATCGCCAAATAAGTCGCTAAGGATCACACTGTAGATTTAGTAAAAACGCTAAACTCACGCCAAAGGTTAATATTTCGTAACAGTTGTCTGTCATTGTCTGTAGTATGACAAATTTATTACAGAGTATATTATAAAGTTTTGGGGAGATGACGCCCGTTGATTTTAAAGATAAGTATTTCTTTGCTTTTTCTGCAGCTTTTCCAGATATTTCTTTGCAACTTTCTTTGACACTAGTTTTTCCTTTGGATTTGATTGCCACAAACATTTTATTTATTTGCTAAAATCTGCTCTGTAGTTCCTTGCTACTGAATTCATGTTTTACAAAAATTTCTGCTCATTATGATTAAGATATTCTTTTTTATACAATTGAACGACGAATTTCTTAAAAAGTAGAAAAAGTTGAAAAATCCAAGAAAAAAAAGTTGAGAACCGCGGATCTGCAAAAGAATCGCATTCCTGTAATGAGGACCGTTTTGAAATGTTGAGGACTTATGCTGAGTGTAATTGTAAGTGTACGCCTGAAGTCTCATTTTCGAATCATTCTAGGAGTCGTATTTATAGAACGGTTCAATGATTACAAACTGTAGGATGTTTTCCTTCTCGGGTAGGGCGTGGCATTGATAGGCCATGATACAGAAAATACATTTTTTAATTCTAACGCTAGTGTTCGAAAGCTATCAGTTCAAAACTTAATATTCCAACAATAAAAATACAGAGAATATTTTAATGCAGTAACTGATATCCATGCTGCATTTGTAGACACCATGAACAATTACAATCGCATCATGACCATTGACCAGAGTTTTAGAGCATTTAAATATTTTACTCTTGAAATATTTTGTTGACAGATGGCACTTAAATTTTATATTAATTAAAAGATAACCTTCGTTGATTTCAATCAATACCATAAAATTGCTAAGTGGCACTCCAGCCGTGGGGGGAGACTTCTCAGATGTGAGGATGACAGCTTCCAGTATGGTGGTTGTCCTAGTCACCCGTGTGGATACAGAAATAGTATGGGGACGACTATCACCTATCGATGAGGAGACGTACCTCCCACGGGAAGGGTTGTACCTTGACCGGTAATGGCTTTTAGGACTTTACTTCAGTTTCCACCTATGCTGTCGCGGCCGGTCCAGTCATTCAGATTTATCTGTATGCCTCAGGGTGGGTCGGAGTATTCAACTTGTGATTATACAACTTTGCATCTTAATACCATATATTAGAATATGAGGGGTTAATTTCGGAGGCCTTTTTCTTGTAAAGTTTTCGTTCAGAATAAGAAAGAATCCAATATAAATGAATTTGTTCTGAATAGACGATCTATCTTTTATCATTTATTTTAATCTTCGAACTGGAAACAGCTGCACAAAATGGCCAATATCTTTGTAACAACATCTTCACAATATTGACTCTGATTTAGAATATCGATAAACATCGTGGAGATATCGTACAATATCTTGTATTAATAGGGGAAACATCTGCCCAAACTTTGACAAGGGAAGTTTCTAACTCGAATGATAAAATTTCCATTCTTTTCGGAATAATTTAGCAGCGTCCACACAAGATTAATTATTGCAATTGAAGGTCATGCCTAACTCCACGTCATCAGGCAATATTATGTTGTCTTGTTATGACAGTAGCGCAATAACCGAAGCAAAGCAATTATTGCGCGCAATAATTGACCCCGTGTCAATACATCTTTAGAAAGAAATCACAAGATGTTAAGAAATATTTTAATAAACAGACACGAGTAGTTAATTATACATTTCCTTAGAAATAAAATAACAACCTGTGCCTGGTTCGGGCCCAGCAATATAAGACACATATTTCGTCAGCATATTCCTGTCTCTCAAATAAATCTTCATTATTCAAAAAATTGGCATAAATAAGCTGAAATTATAAATTACAACATTTGCGCTATAAATTGACTTCTTAAATTGTGGGTTCGGACTTGTAGATTCATCTGATTTGCATGCGTTTGGGAAAATAGAAAGAAGTCACCTGGAAAATCCGTTATGGAAACCATTTCTGTCAGAAGTCTTTCTTTAAAGTTTGCCAAGCAGTATTACTTCTGTTCGCTTATCTTCGAATTAACAGTTCATTAATATTTCTTAATTAACTGTTTCTGAATTTAGGATAAATCAATGCAAATTCCCTGATTTCAAAGCTTAATTATGGGACAGCTAGTTGCTGTGATTTTTTTCTCAAGATTTTGCTTTCTTCTATGCGATGTATAGAAAAATTATGGTAATGGTCGAAAAATTCCAATTCGAGTTTTTGATGTAACTCGACATTTCAAATCTCCCTGATCTGAAATGTGGTCTCCCATGATGTGTGAAAATCGAATCTCCCACATCTTTGGCATTTTGTCTGTCTGTCCGTGACAAAGATAATTCAAAAAATATTTGAGCTAAAGAGAAAATTTGGTAAGTGGTCTTAACACAAAATTTATAAACCTAATTTATCGATGAATTTAAATTTATAAACCTAATTTTAATCAAAGTCCATTCAGAGGAAGTCTATCTGTCCGGTTTTTCAAATATAAGTTGACACGATAACTGCCAAACGAAGAGATCTAGATACATATTTGGCATTCAAAGTGGAGATTCCTTTCAAGTTTTGAGCCAAATCCAACGAGGGATTGACCATCTGTCTGTCTGTCTTTTCAGAAACATATAAATGTGATAACTCAAAAACGGAATGACTTAAGTACTTCAATTTGGTATATCATTTTGTGATTACAAATGTAGTTCTATGTGAAATTTTGGTTGCAATCAGTTGGGAAAAGCGGGTATAAAACACAAATTCAATTTTCGGATGCTATTAACCGTATGGCAGAGATTAAGAACTAAAAAAAACCCTCGCCAAGTAAAATAACAATGCATTAATGTAATTCAGTAAAAATGCTAATTCACGCTAAAGGTTAATATTTAGTAATAATTGTATGCCAATGCCATTCCATGCGTTCTTCGCCTTACCGTAGACCTACAATTTTTACGAGGGGTGGGAGATAACGCCTTTATTTGAGGGTATGCGAAGAAAGTTTTGATGAGACTTTGCTGTTTTGAGATTATATTCATAATGTAAAATGTAATTTATTCCGGTTTTGGATGGAGACTTACAAATTAATAATTATTTTCGATTCTAGCTATTGATTTTAGCATCGGCAGAAGCATGCTACGGAAGATTTGGCAAGAGTTGCATTGTAAACTTGATGCATGATGAGTAACTTGTTAAACATTTGTGATGAGAACTTGGAATTCATTAATTACTTCCTCAAACATCTGTAGTTAATGTGGGGCGAAGTATATCAGGACCATTATTTTGACCCACTCTGCTGTTGAGTTCAACTGATGAAATGAACTGAAATACACTGAAAACTTCAACACATTAAGCATTAACTTCCTCAAGCATGTATCTGTAATAAATATGGCGTACTGTAATTCAGGGTCTTCATTTTGATCCACTCTGCTCTTGAGAAAATAAATTCCTACGATAGAAGTGATACTGTAGCTAAAACTTTTTGAAAAGCTCCTTGGGATTCGCAATTTTTGAAAACTGGGATTCGCAAAGACATGCAAGAAACTTCATCATGAAATAAAGGTAATTATTTGAGATGATGAATGAATTAAGTATGAAAATGGATTTATGCTCCCACTATAGTATTGCCAATCATCGTTGCCACATTATTATTAATATCTGACAGCACACAGCCCCCCCCCCCCCCCCCCTTAAAAAAAGGAAAGAAAATACACCTAAGAGACTTGGAACTAAGACAACACTAAATCCGTATTCTTCGTAAACTTATCCTACAAGGAGAAGGAGAATAATTAAAAATTGTTTTAAAAACTTACTATTATGAGTGAATGAAAAAGATTTTTTTTGACATGATTAATACATTGACTGCCTCGCTGAATTTCTTACTGCATAATTTGTATGGGCCTGCCGATCACCAGTGACTCCCAGGACCTTTAAAGTGTTAAGCTGGCATTCTGTTTAATTCTAATACATGTTGATATGCTGTTCACGTTCAACATTTTTTTGATAATGGTAATTGCTATTAATAACGATGAATGTGGGTGTATGTGTGCTGGCACTCTACAGGTATAAAAGCTATAGCTACTAAATTTCTCTATAGCTACTAAATTTGGCACATATACACTTTTAAAGTCCGGAATGTGCACCTCCAAGAATTTTTTTAAAGTTTCAATTATAATTTTATTTAATTAAAAATTAAATTGCAGTTTGGCGTTTTCTCACGATAGATTCCGAAAATTTTATCGTAAAATATTGATTTTACACTTTTTCTAACTTAAAAAAATTTTTTTTATAGTCCAATTTAATAGACGTGCGAATTTTTAAATTTTTTTTGCTTGATTTCCAATAATCCAATTTGCTGCCCTTAAATTCAAACCATTTTCAATGTTTCCTCAACGCGTGATTTTTTTTCCATTGCTGAATGCTAAAGAACAAGGTTTCTGTTTAATATCTGTGTAGTTTACGAGACGTATAAAAATGAGATTACATCATCTCGAAATTCAGAAGATAGATGAAAAGTTACTTTTTAAATAGGGCCCTAATATCGTGGGATTGATCTCTATTAGAAAGGTCAATGTACACAATAAACAAAGTATATATAAGGGACAATTAAAATAACACGTCTTTAATCTTAAATAATTTGGCTTTGATACTTGAAAACTGTAATATTAAAAACTTCATAATTTGGTCAAATTTGATCATAGATGATATAAGCATTGTTATTATTATTAATATTTAAAAAAATTGAGCTTCAAGAATATTTTGTAGAATATGATTCCTTAGAACAAAAGAACTGTATAAAATTTACACCTTTTAATTATTTTAAGTATATATATTGACCGAAACATCTTTATTTTCGTTATCAGAATACTTTTGAATGTAAAACTAAAAATTGAATAATGCGATGAAACTTGATCGCAGATTATTTTACTGAATGTGATTTACAGATTATATAATATTAAGGTTTTATAATTGATTTCAGAAGTACATTTATTGAATAAAATATTACTTACCGCATTTAAATCTTTTTAAAAGAAAAACTGAATTCTATGATGAATCAGAGAAATTTTTATTAAATAATTCTTTGAGATATTGCATAAATTATGAAAAATATACTGTAATTAGCATAAGATTTCAATACTGAACGATTCTGTTTTCTATACTCAAATTTTTAAAAATACATGCTTAGTTTCAGAAAAATATATTTTTGTATTAATTGAAATTTGATCACCTCCACTTTTGTTTAAAGTGCAAATTCTAGGGGAACTGATCGAAAATTGGAGATACATAGAACAATGAACAGAATAGTTTAAGGTTTTTATAATAGTATGAGTTATATGAATATAAAAACTTAAAAGTATTTTGAGGAAGAAGCCAATTACTTAAAAAACTTGGTTACATAAAATGTTTAATTTAAAATTTTAGCGGGCCTTAATCCCCGCGAGCCAGTTGACCGTCGAAGGAGGCTAGTTAATATCGATAAGTTAAAATGTTAATGAAGTTTAGTAACACTCAATTAAATAATTCCTTTTTATTAATAAAAAAAATTGGAAAAATATTTTTATTTAACGATCCAGTTCTAGGTTTTAGAAAGGAACAACATAAAAAGACATAACAACAAAACTACAAAATAATACATAATAATAATACATATGTAATACATAAACTATAAAATTTATTTTAATTAAAATGAGAACAGGATGAGAGCAGGACACATGAGTTTATGCAGCTTCACATTCTTTATACAGCAAGTTGTGTGATGAGTGGATACTACGGTATACCAGCGTTCTATATTACATTGTTCGGCGCTCCATGCATTTCGTCATGCATTTTCATGAAATTTCTGACTTCATATACCAGAAGAACATACCAAAAATTCGACACCAAGCATGGTATGAGAGCAAAGTAAGAGTTATTGTAAATAAAATTGAATTCTAAAGGGAAAAAAAGAATCATGAAAGGATAATATTAGAATATTGAAGCACCAGAATTGTATAATGTAAATAATCGTGATTCTTTACATAACATAAATCAATCAATGTCATCTCAGAGTTTTCAGAGATAAGATGATTTTAATCATTATTTAAGAAACAGAAAATGCAAAAGGATGGTATAGTAAATATAAGTGTGTAGGAAAAAACAGCTTATCACTAATGCCTGTTGAAAATAAATATTTCTGACTGTGAGAATACACGCTGAGCTTCTGCTTGTTTTTAGGTTATTATTGACCTATCTGCTTGAAGCTGGGGAGTCAGTTCTCTTATAGATCCACGGGGGGGGGGGGGGGTCACCTCGTAATTGTGGATGAGAAGTTTCCGGCATGGTAGTTGGTTCTCGCCGCCCTTGTGGGTACACGAAAAGGAAGGGGTCTGGTTCCTCCCATCCATGACGGGACGTACTTCCTTAGGAAAGGGTAGTATCGTGGTCGGTGACGGCTCTTAAGACTCAACCACAGTTCCCACCAATGTTGCTGTTGCGACAATCCGGTCATTCAAGTTTTTTCGTGTGCCTTCCTGCGGGTCTTAGTAGCCAATTTGTAGTTACCTTCTCCCATACGAAGTGAAGAAAAAGTATTCTAATCGTCAAAAAATTCTAACTCGAAATTTTGATAAATCTCCACGTTTTACACCTCCTTGAATTCGCAAAACACATTTTCAGCATTATGTCTGTCTTTCTGTCTGTGACAACGATAACTCAAAAGCGTTTTGAGGCAGACGGATAAAATTGGTATACTATCTTTGCACCAAATTAGTAAATTTCCATAATTTTGATCAAAATCCATTATGAAGATGTCTGTCTGTCCGGCTGTTAGAATATAAGTCAAAACGAAGAGAGCTAGATGGATTAAACTCGGTACACAGATTTAACAACTAATTAACCAATCAAAGGTTTCTATCCAAGTTTGAGCCGAATCCAGCGCCTATATGTCTGTACATTCATAAGCATGCAAACGCGATAATTTAAAAATGCAAGGTTTTAAATATATCATATTTGGTATGAGATTTTATGACTACAAGTGTAGTTTTATGTCAAATGTTTGTTTCAGTTGGTTGGGAGAAACGCGTCTAAAATACAATCTCGATTTCCGGATGCTATTAACAGCAAGTCAATGATTAATTACCAAAGAAATTTCGCTAAGAATCATACGAAAGATTCAATAAAAATGCTTAATTTATGCAAAGAATTAATATTCCTTAACTATTATTCCCCAATCCTATTCAGGATATTCTCTGCCTTACTCAAGGTCAGAATTTTTTTCTGTGGTGTGGGGGTGGGAATAGCACATTTATTCGGGAGTATGCGAGAAAGTTGTAGGGTGACAACTCCCGTTTGTTTGAATTGTTATTATTTGACGGCTGGTGTAACATCTCTGTATATATAAGCATACAAGCACAATATTTTTTTACGGGGAAAAACAAAAATATATCAATAACAACAAAATCTAGAAATTTAAATATTTTATTCAGTTACATTTATTGTTTCTATCTTCTGTTTACTTTAACATGCCCACCCTGTTTAGAACATTATTTTCAGAGAAAGTATTATAAAATACAGCTGGTTTTAAAAATTAAAATTTTAAATTTATCATGAAATTTGAAATCTGTATTACATCAATATATTTTTCATAAATACTCTAAAAGCTAAAACGCAGTATTATTAAATAAGCAATAAAGTAGAGAATTATATATATATATGTATGTGTGTGAAAGAGAGTATGTATATATACAAAATTGTGTGGGGGAAATTGAATGCAAATATCCGTCTTTATAAACACGCAAGAAATGAAATTCAATAAAAATATGTATTAATTTTGATTTCTCTACATGATACAAAAGAGACTGTTCCTTAAACACTTTAAATAACGAAAAAACAATAGCGCGAACATGTAATCAGAGCGTGGACAAATAGATTAAAATTAATCATACAGAATAAAAAATGCGTTGATAAGATATTTGTGACAAGATATGAATGATGTGCTGCGTCATATTTAAACACTATTTCCATTTTAAAAAAAGATACAGAAGAAATCAGTCTGAGTAACTTCGATAGCAAATTACATCATTACTCGTGATAAAAGCAGATAAAGTGGATGAAATACAAATAACCTGAAAATTCATTTCATAAAATCGTTAACGCGTGTGAACGTCATCCGCGTTTTCCCTTATCTTTATAACTAAATATATCCGGACTTACTGTTTAAAAAAAAAGACTATTACGTCTTTTCTAAAACCTTTAAATTAACATTTAATCAAATTAAAATCATTCATCTTTAATGAATGACCTTTAATCTAAAAATTACTTCTACATAAAATCTATCATAATGCTGAAAATTCTCCAATTTCGGGAATAGTTTTAAACATATTTTTTAAAAGCTTTTCTGCGAATTTCGAAATTATTTTGGATATGTTAGTTACTAATAATTAACTTCGGAATGACTTTGAACATGTTTTTTTAACAGCCTTTCTATTAATTTTGTAAATTTTCTTTACATTCTTTGAAGTAGTATTCCTTGGTTGTTTTTTCCTAGTCATATTTGTAAATCTTTATCTCCGTTTAAGTCTTCTTTCTCTTTTTATTAGTGCAAAAGAAGCAGGAACAGATTGTCCGAAAACAAAGGAAGTTATAAAAATGAGTTGGGGGCTGGGTTGCTACTCAAGTTGTTGATGATTGCGGCAGACAGAATTCGGTGTCCTCGGTTGAGTCCTATTTTTTTCTCTCTTATCTTTTAATTTTTCTTCAAAATCATTCAAATTAAATCAAGCATTTCAAAAATATATAATCAACATGGTTGTCATTTTTTATGCAAAAATAAATAATTATTTTCCTTTTGCTTGAACTACTGTTTAATTTTTAAAAGAAAAATAGTATAAAAATAAATGTATGCTTAATGGTTACAAGTAATTTTAATTACTATCATTATCTTAAAAGAACTAAGAGTTTAAAATATTTGAATTATAATAGTAATAAATCATTTGTTTTAAATAAAAAAAAGCCGTATTCATATTGGAAATTTAACTGGCAATTTTTTTTAAATGTGTAAGAAAACGTTCTCGATATTAATAATTTGAAAGAAATAGTAGAAAGCAGGTATTAAATTATTATATGCGTGGATAAATGTTTCAAAATTTTTAATAAGATTTTGAAACATTTACCTACGCATATATACGGTATATTTTGTACAAAATATACGATGATACATTTTGTACAATGCCCAGCTTCTTGATAAAAGACAAATATTTTTTAATATGTCTATTCTTTATTAACGTCTATTAATGTCTTAATTTATTAATATGTCTGTTCTTGAATAGGTCTATTAAAGAAACGTGACTCCTGAGAACAGTCATGATTTGTAATTGTGCAAGATGCTGAAATGTATTTTGTTTCCAATGTTTCAAAATAATTTTCTATTTTATTCTTATATGCAACTGAAG
>JAPMOR010067083.1:0-30499 GCA_026543865.1 Argiope aurantia | reverse complement strand
TACACAAGACGGCATTCTATGAGATCTGGATTTTCAAGCTATGAAGTAAAATACCTCAACAAAATTGATAGTTATGCCGAAAAGAGAATAAATTGGATATAATTTCATGCTACCAATTTTACGTTCTCGTAAATGAAATAGAGAAAGTATTGTAATCAAAATATTCAAACTCCAGATTTCGAGGAATCTTCTCGTTTTAGACCTCGAAAACACATTTTTGACATTATGTAAGTCTAACAAAGGTGACTCAAAAACCTCTTTGGGGCAGACGAATGGCCTTTGGTATACAGTCTTTAAAGCAAATGTGTCGATTTCTGTCAATTTTTTAGCAAATTCCTTTCAGAAGAAGTCTGTTAATCCAGATTTTCGAATATAAATTACCAAGATAATTACAAAAAGAAGAGATCTAATTAGATTTAACATCTATAGAGTAGAAGATATCCATCAAATTATGAGCCTAATCCAACTGAAGACGAGTCGTCTGTGAGTCTGTAGTTTCAGAAACATGTTTACGATAACTCAAAAACGCGATTTAAATATATAAATTTGGTTCATTATTTTGTGATCTAATCGTTTGGGAAAAGATCGTTGAAAACAAAATTTCGATTTTCGGATGTTATTAACCGCATGGCGGGGATTAATCGTCAAAAAAAGAACTCTCCAAGGATCTCAAATTCAGTGAAAATGCTAAATTCACGTAAAAAGGTTAATATTTCGTGTCTATCGTACGCCAGTGTCATACAAGATATCCTCTGCCTTATCTAAGGTTCACAATTTTTATTGAATGCGTGAGATAATTTTATTAGAGTATACAAGAAAGTTTTGATGAGAACCACTCTCCCTCTTTTATTATTGTTTTCAAAATGATGTGCGTTACTTACTCCCTCATACAGATCTCATAGGACCCCTTCCCTCAAAAATTAATCGATACCAATCTTTTTTTAAAACTTTCGTAAACGCATTTTCAAAATTTGTGTAATAAAGTTTTGTAAAATTTTCACCGGCAACAGAAGTTTTTAGTAAGTTAGATTTCTTAGAAATGGTATTCAGAAATCCAACCAGTATTGTTACCAACAGAGATTTGCCTTAACTGCTAAAGAATTCGGAAGCTATTGCACTTTACAAAGAAAATGTATATCCGTAAATTGTCATTGGATTCCTCGCAAGAAATGAGCAGATTGAACGAAAGGCAACGGATTTTAATAACTGTTCTGTCGACGCTATTTCATGAAGATCAAATTAAATAGTACAAATCGGTGCCAACATAGAGTCGCGGAAAAAATAAAGGAGCTACCTATCTTTATTCTGGTCTCGTTCATCATAGTTTAAAAAAAAGGAATTATTCGAAATGAATTAATGTAAAGATTTTTAAATTAAAAATTTCACAAGGGCCCGTTTATATTTTGAAAAAAGAACAAACTTTAAAATTTCCAATGGTAACACCCAATTTATTTATTAAATTTTAAAACGACATCATAAACTCCTGGAAACCAAATTTCATTCGTGTAAGTCTATTCTTTTCGAAATAATGAACTAAAAAAATATACCCCCACCCTCTTGACATTTTAATGCTATGCTAATGCCATGCTTAACAAAATCAATGCTGATGAAGTCGTCATTAAATGTTTACAATACTGATTTGTCATGGTAAACCTTGCATCTTTGAATTTGCTAATATGCCAAACTAGTTCGAAGATGTAAGGACCAAAATATTGTCAAATAATTATTCATTAGCGCTGATATTTAATCAATGTAGCGCCCTATAAGGATGAAAACCAGAGCCAACACTTCTTAGAGGGATGCTCGATCTATGCAGAGCATGCGCAGCTCAGGACTGTTATCTTAGTTACCAGTGTGCCGGATGGGAAACATAATTTTCTTAAAAATCCGACTATGCAACTTATCTGTAATCTTAGAATAATCCACAAAGACATGATTTTAACTCATCCGTTGCTTTCACAAATATTTACTAAATATTACGGTTAATATAATAAATTGGCGATTATGAACGATCATCGGTAATTATACATAATCCCTAGATTAATATCATTTACCGTAAATACATGATCCAAAATATCGGGTTACTTTCGAATTTACACTTTGTTTCGGATTTCTCCATAAAGGCTTTAAGAACCATCTTACAATTACGACTATGTCAAAAATGTACAAATATGCTCACAATTTGTACATTTTTACAATTTGTACATCTTATGACGATTCCGACACGTGGCATTTAGAGAAACAACCAGTAATTGAAAATTTTGTTCCCTCCGAACAGAAAGCAGATAATGATGCGGATCATTCAGTAATGGTAGACGCTCTGAAGCATGATTATACGCATTTTCGTGCAAACAGCGTAAACATTGGGGAATAAAATTTCTTTATTTTTAAAATCCTAAATTTTTCATAAGTTTTTAGAATTCTAAAACGCAGAATTTTCAACCAAATTATACGAAACTTACAAAAATGTGCATCAAAATATATTATCTAGTGAATTACATAAAATGTCCGTTACATATTAGACACTTTAAAAAATAAATTAACAAAATATAAGCAAGAATACGATGTTTGAATTTTTGTTCTTGATTTCATCAATTTTTGCGAATATCAAGCGGTGTGAATCGTCACAACTGTCGAATGGGGGGCAGTGAAACGCCACAAGCTGCCGCCGAACTTTAAGTGATTTTCCAAAGTTTGATATTTGGAGCGCCCTATCTAAAAAGGAAGTTATTAGCACTTCTATTTTGCATGTCGAAGTCTGTGAGTGATTGCCTCAACCAACATTTCCCTAAGATGGATTGGCTCATTCATCCATTTTAAGATCTTTTTCTGTGGCCGCCTCTCGTTTACTATATTTTGTCCCATTTTGGTTTTTCATCTGAGATTGCGTCAAAGATTTCGTCAATAAGACTGTTTGATCGATATAGAGGAAGTCAAGCACGGAATTGCAATGGATATTGATTTTATAACTATTTGTATATTTTCAACTGCATGGAAGGAAATAAAGAATAATTTTGGTGGCTCATAATACACCTAAATATCTTATAACGAAATCTATTCACATTTATAAGCTTTACCCAGAAGGGATTAATTAGATTTCATTACTACTTTTTTTTTGGAATTTACAAAATTTGATTTCGTGAAATGCCTAATTGTTCTCATATCTCTCCAATAAATATTCAAAGATATGAGTGTTTTAGAAAAATAATTTTAACTACGCATGAGTGAATTATAGCATATTTGCCTTTTATAATTCCAAAGTCAAATATAGAGGGCAACTTATAAAAAATTCCATATAAATGCCATTAAAACTCTTAATGGTGCGAAAAAATTTCAATCCCTCTTTAAAGAGCAGCTAAAAGGTGGGCTGCTATTGTTTGAATTTGGAACAGTAATACCGAATTCTAATTAATATTAAAAATATATTACACACCCTACTTCATAATAATTACACAAATATCTTTACACTTAATTTGTAAATACATAATACAAAGTGCTGTAATTTAAGTTCTCAAATAGCAAAAAAATTAATTATGTAATCCATTAATATTTGAAGAGACAGTAGATTTCCAACTAAGTGACTTCAATTATAATGTGAATGAAAGCAAAAACTGCATGTTTTTCTTGCAAAAGGAAATAAGGAATCCCTGTCCATAATGGCAACATTCTATTCAACCCCCCAATTATTTTATGGAAATGAGATCAAAATCTTGTGCAATGCAGTCAAATTTCTAAAAACATAAGAAAAGAGAACGGAAATTTCTAATTGGACAACTCTCTATAGCCGTTTCTGATTTTCTTTTAGAACGGCGCTGAATCCCGGCAGAAAATTAATGAGCTTGATTCCTTCATTCCTCACACAGCTAAGAATGTTGTCGATGCCCTTTCACGATTAGCGCACATATTAAACCTACAAGTAGCCCGCATGCTTTTAATTGTATCGTAAATTAAGTTGCATAATTGTTAGAAGTTCACTTTTTGCACAAATTTAAAAAAATATGTTAATGCGAATTTAAATACTCTCTCCAGTCCGTTACTTGCAAATATGAAGATTTACTTGCAAGATTTAGTTTATGTCTAACCTCGCATAGAGTTTGATGTTTTATTCAAAGATTCAAGTTTAAATAATTACAGAAAAAGTTCCATCTTTTAACTTAAGAGAGATGAAATTTAAATCACTGAAACAGCGATAACTTCTCAGAATGTCGAATGTATTCAGTCGCAGTTTTTGTACAGTTACCCAATATATTTGATTTTTGAAAGAGCAAATATGCTGTATTTCACGCATACACAATTAAAATGCATTTACAAAAAATAATATGTCATTGAATATTTACAGCATTCATTTTATATGTTAATATAATGCAATAATTTTTTTCAAACATTCTGCATTTTTATTTGATTGAAAATTCTGCATTTTATTAAAAAAAACTTGAGAAAAACGTCAGATTAAAAAATAACCTTTATATCTTTCCGAATAAATAGGCTATTTTTACGAAATTCTAAGTGCTTTTTCATCACTAGCAGACTTTTTTTACTTTCTCGACTATGTAGTATAGAGAAAGCATAATAATCGTCAAAATAATTCTAACTGGAAATTTACCGAATCTCCAAATTTTAGACCTTTTTGATTTAGAAAAAAAACATTTTTGGAAAATGTAAGTTCATCTGTCTGTGACAAAGGTAACTCAAAAGCGATATGAGCTAGAAGAATGAAATTTGGTATATGGTCATTATACCGAATTTGCAGTTTTATATCAAATTTTGAATAAAATCTGTTCAGAGAAAGTCCAGCTGCTTTAATATAATTTCCCACGATACTTATAAAACAAAGACAGCAAGATAAATAAAATCTGGAACAGAGATTTAACTTCTATAGTTTTGAAACTTATCAAAGTTTGTGCCAAATCCATCAACGGGTTGACTGTCTGTCGGTCTATACTTTCAGAAACTAATTCAATAATTCATAAACGCAGTGACTTAAATATAATCAATCTGGTACTTGATTTTGTGAATACAAGAGCCGTTTTGTGTCAAACTTTTGTTCTAATCGGTAGGGAAATACTTGTCTGAAATACAAACTCGATTTTGGGCCACTATTCATGCATGCCAGGGATAAATCGCCAAATAATTCACCAAGGACAACATGAGATTCAGTAAAAATACTAAATTCACGCCAAAGTTAATATTTCGTAACTATTGCACGCACGGGAGTTCTCTAGTATGACAGTTTAATAAAGAGTACGCGAGAAAGTTTTGGAAAGACCACTCCCGATAGTTTAAGCAGCAGATTCTCCGGAAGTAGTGATTATATTTGATTTCGGTTCAGTTGCTTAGCTGCGTTATTCCTTTGATTTGTCAGACATTAAAGCCCAATTATTCTAACTACTTGACGTATCTTCTATTTATTGCCTGCATGAAACTTTCTAATCCAGACTAAACCCGTGATACTTTTTTATTTTTCTAGAAAGCCCCATGGATAATAAATCGTATCATTTTTCTTTAAGGTCTGAAGAGGGAAAAAAATTACGTGATAAAATACTTGATGAAGCAAGGAAAATTGAATTAGAAGATAAAGGCAATAGACTGCAAATAGTTTTAAAATGTTCAGAAAAAATTCCGTAATTCAGGAAAAATGTGAACTATTATTAAATTGATATAATTTTAAAATGGCATACACTTCGTTTTTGTGCAATAATATTTTCAAAATTCGTTGTGGAAAAAAATTTCAAAATTCGGCTTAATCTATACTTATATAAAGCTCAATGTGTGTGTGTGTGTTGGCGCTCTACAAGACAGACTGTTTGACCTACAGCTACCAATTTGGTACATGTAATACCTTGGATGTCGGAAATGTGTACCTGGGGTCACTTTCTTTTTTCAATTAGAATTTTAATTATTAATTTAAAGCTAACTTTCCTGCCAAAACAATCTTCATTTCCCCTCCGCCAAATGAGTAAGGCTTCAGTTTTTTTTTTTTTTCTCACGCTAATGAGGTTAGGCGTCATATTTTTCGACCGATTATTTCAAACGATTCTGTTTATTTTCTTAAGGTTTGATGTATGTAAAATTAAACATGTTAATTAATCGATCTTTCAGATTCATTCTGAAGTACTTTTGAATTAAAACAGAAAAAAGGAAATTAAAATTTTCTAATCTGCATAGCGTTACCCCAACTGGCGTAGAAAAATTCACGCATTTGCGTTACCGTAACTGGCGTTGAAAATTCACGCATGCGCATTGTGTTCTGATTGTTGACAATATTATCAACGGATGATTCTTGATTTAAATTATTTTTAGGTTAGTTGCATGCCTTTGTAATTAAATTGTATTTATGTTAGTTATATGTTTTTTGTATTTGCTTATAGTTTTAAGTACATCGTTTTTTAAGTAGTTTTTTTAAACCTGTTTTCGACCGATTATTTTAAACGATTCATTTTATTTTCTTAGTGTTTGATGCATTTAAAATTAAACATTGTTAATGAATCGATCTGTTCATGATGAATCTGAGAAAAGTTTGTTGACAAATTCTTGAGATATAACATAAATTAAGAAAGATATTCTTTAGTGCCCATAAAGTTTAAACGCTCAGTGACTCTGTTTTCAGTAATCATATTATAAAAAAATGCTTTGTTTGAGTAAAAAATATTATTATATTCATTGCAGATTAATCCTTTCCACTTTAATTTAAAGTATAAATTCTACAGGAGCTAACAGAAAATTAGAGAGATACGCATTACGTTACGACTGAAGGCATTTATAATATTATGAATTAATTATATGACTATCAAAATTTGAAGTTTTAAAATATTTTGATGAAAAAGCTATAAAAATAAGAGTTGCATAAAATATTTAATCATTAAAATTTGAAAGAGCATTAAGATTTGGCGACCAGCTGGTTCGCCAAAGGCGGCTAGTTTCTTATAAATTAAAATATCAAACAAATCGCTCCGCGGTGCACATTTCCAACTTCCTATATTATATAAATTTAATGGAACATTTTGACAAACAAATTTAGTATACTCAGTGCCAAACACACACGCTCACTTTTATTGTTAGTATTAGGAACAGGAAGCAATATTTCTTTTGAAATTTTCAATTCATTATCTGTTTTCTGTATTAAAAAAAATCTATCTTCGAATTCTAGCCGGTTCCCTAACTACTTTCGTGTTCGAATCTTTACAATAAACGTTAAGTCAGCATATTTCTTACAGAATTGATGCGCAAAGATAGTTAGTTCAGCTTTACAGAAAGTCAAAGAAAACGTTTTATTAAAAGCGAAAACGACTGGATACTCTAATCAATAACTATATAAGAATTTTTTACTTTCTCGTGCATGAAGTATAGAAAAAGTATTTTAATCGTCAAAAAAATTCGGATTCGAGAAATTTCCACGTTTTGGACCTCGCTCACTTCAAAGAACAGATTTTTGGCAAATGTCTATCTGTCTGTCCATCTGTGAAAAACAACTCAAAAATGCTTCGTATTAAATGATGAAACTTGGTATATATGTTTTAAACTAATTTGTGGATTTCTATCAAATTTCTGCCTGTTCTTTCAAAAATGCAAGTCTGTTCGAATAAAAATGAGCAAGATAACTACAAATAGGAAGAGAGCAAGATAAATAAAATCCGGTACACAGATTTGAAGTTTGTGCAGTGAGACATCATTCAGATTTTGGGACAAATCGAAAGAAGGCTTCATTATTTGTATTTTCAGAAACATGTAAATGCAATGGTTCAAATATATCAAATTTGGTGTGTTATTTTCTGACTACAGTTGTATTTGTTCTGTGTCCAGTTTTCATATTAATCGACTGGGGGGGGGGGAAATGCGTCTAAAAGAAATTCACTTTTATTAAAGAATTGGAGGGAACCACTCCAATTGTTTTAAGACATTAAATCTCTTAAGAATTATATTACTTTAAATATAAAAGTATATATTTACAGAGAAAAATATAATTATAGAGAAAATACAAAAAAAGCAGGATTTTTGTTAGAACCACTTCTTTATTTCTGCACATTAAAAATATTTAAGTAGTTCGTGTAATGGCTACTACGCTATAATTCAGCGGCAACTTATAACTGAAATATACTAGATATATGTCATTTAGGATGCAACCGCCATAACAAAAATAATGATTTATGTCAAACTTTGGACCTAATCGGGAAACGGAAGAAGGTTTTGTCCCAAAATAAATACTTAATTCTCATCCATAATAGATGAAATTATACACGACGTAGATCGTATTAAGAGAAAGTTACAAGAACATCCCCATCAGTTGTATTAAGTAAACTATTTCTCAGAACAACGGAGCTTTATCCATATTGACATAGTATAATTTTCATCATTTCGTTGGGAATTTACAATAAGATACTTGCTGACTTCCAATCTTTCAATAAAAAGAATCATTTGCAATTTCTTACGCAAGGTACAACTTTTTAATTTGACGCAAAAAAAAGAAAAAAAAATCCGTCGCCATAAATTTTCAAATGAATACTACACTGATTGTCCTCTCTTGGAATGGCCCAAAAGCTATTTGTTTTGTCCTTGGTGACTGACACAAAGTTGCAGTTGGGAAAAATGCTTTAAATGATGGAACTAATTATATTTTGTTATTTTCATCATTTTGGCGTTTTTGATAAAGTTACAAACTCCTAACTCTTTTTAAGGACCATTAGTCTCATTTAAATAACCAAATGTTGATGCAATAAAACCTGCTACAAACCTGTAATGTTGCTTCCCAGCACTAATAGTTGCATCCAGGGGTGTTTATGGGACCCCAAAAAATCCCCTGAAACTTTTATGGACTTACTACCAACATTTTGGAGTTTCGAGAAGGGCGGGGGGGGGAAGAAATGAAAAATTACAATTATGAATGACCTAATTATAAAAGTTCAATGAATTACTTTTTTTGCAAAATTAATAACCATAAATTTTCAAACATATAAACTACTACATTTTATGTAAATATTTTAAATTACCTGAATTAATTCTTTAAAAAAATTATCTAATTTTTGCTGCTTTTTTTTATTTTCTGATGTTTGTGGGCTTGTCTTTCTTTTGTGGTGAACTTCATAATTGCAGGAAGGTTGACTTATTTTCCTCATTTACAGTTGAAGAAATTTCCTTGAGAACTGCACATGCAGAGGTAGAAGCAGTTTGCTTTTCTGCTAATGTAGAAGGTTTTTCAGACTTCTATAGGTGACTCATCTGAAATACATGTTTTTAAGTCCTCTTGATATGTTTTCCAACTTCTGTTCATATTCAGCAAGAGATCTTTGTGAATTGGATCAGCCATTGGATTTTTTGAACCATATTTTTCACATGAGGTTTCTTCAGAAGCCATTAAATCATATTTAATAGTCTGCACTGCATCTAGGGAATCAATCTTAAGAGAGGTTCTATAGTCAGTGACAAGTGTATCCATTAAGTTGAATGCACTTTCCACTAATGGGCCATGGAAGCAGCTAAGGCAGGCTTTGAACAATTTAGCCAATGTAGGATACTTATAATCATTTGTGAAATCATCTTTTAAATTAAAAACTTTAGACCAATATTTATCAATTGTACACTTGACTTGATTTCCACTTTCATCAGATGTGTAGAGCATTTCTTTGGTGATATCAATATCACTCTGGTATAACCTTATTTCAGCTTCTACTTTTGACTTTTCATTATCACTAAAAATATGGGACATAAAAGATGATAATTTTTCAAAAGCTAATATTGTACTTGCTTTACCTCTTAGCTCTGGATCTAATGCTGTAAAACTAATTAGATATGAATTTTTAAGGGGTAATTTCTGTTTCATATGCTGTGCTGTATTAGTATAAGCTTTCATCAGAGAAATTTGGAATTCTTTTGCTATTGGATGATTTTTTGATAATTTCTTCAGGAGAGTGGAAGCTTCTGCACCAGTAAATATTACTTTGATAGGTAGATGGAATTCTGGATTTGTAACATCAACCTTTAATAAATCATTATAAGATGTGCACTCTATATTTTCTGGCTTCATAAAAAAGAGAAAAATTTTGCCATCAATTTATAAATACTGGAATGTATTAAATGAAGCATTGGTTTTTTTTGTTTCAAATATTTTAATATATGTGTTGAACTCTGGTAATACTGCTGAATATAATGCCATATGCAATAAAGTTTTGTTTTGTATAACAAATAACCCATTTAGTATTCTTTTTTTCCGAGCTAAAGCATCCTTTGTGAGTTGTTGGGAATGCAAGCAAGAATACACCCTTTCAACAATTTTTTTCTGAGCTGCAGAAATATTTCTTTTATTGTATACATTTTCAACATAAGAAAAATAATCCCCTTTATCAGTTTTATCCAAATAGTGAAAATAAAATGCAATAAGAGCATCCCACAGATCTTTGATTCTTTCTAAAACACATAAAATGTACACCCACCTATGGTCTGGTCTCTTCAAGGGCTTAAGTTTTTTAATGGCAAGGGATTCACAGATTTTGAAAAAATTCTCTTTTACTGCAGCTTTTCTTATCAAAATAGATGTCATCAAACAAATCTTCTAAGTATCTATCAAAACATGAAGTAAATTTTTTTGCACAGTTATTAGCTGTGTGACATGTGTCAACCATCAATATCTTTGTTTGATCGTAGTCTGGTTTCAACACCTTTGTGTTTTTCCCACGCACGGTGTTACATGAGTCCATTAATACACTAATTAAGTTTGCCCATGGAATATTATTATCTTCAATAGTGTTAACAACTCCTTTAAAAACAGCTTCTGAATTGCAAGATTCCATCTTTAGAGATGCAAAATGATGAACTACAACTTAATTTTGATTGTTGTCATAAAACTGCACCAATATTGCCAGTATACTTTCTTGAGCATTGCTAGTACTTGCATCCAAATTTAGAGAAAATGGAGTCTCCTTTAAAGTTTTAATGATATTTTCCTTAATAGTTTTTGAGAGCCCATATTTCATCTTATAACATGCAGTAGTCCTTGGATATTTCCAACGAGTTTAGTGCCGTCTGATCGCAGCTCAACTGTTTGCAGAGTTCAATTAAATTGGGAGCTACATTGAAAGAAAGAGAATTCTCGGCGATAAACGAAGTTATTAATACCTCTAGGGCGTGCTTTTCTTGTCACTATATCCAATGGCCGAGCATCAGTCTCCAGTAAGTCATCAGTATTTTTTGAATTAGCATAATTACTTAAAGTCATTGAATGTCTAATGCACTTTGAATATTTTATGTGCGTCACAGTTTTAGAATGATTTGTGAAAGCCTTGAATCTTTCCACACCATACTTCAGCAGTGATTTACAAAAAACACAATATGCTTGTCCAGCAACATTTATTTTCTTGCACCATGTGCCGATGGTATCCCCATTACCATCTCTCCGTTCAATCCAATTCCACCTAAATGCATTCCGGACACCTTCTTCTAATTGTATAATATCACTATTTATATCGAGAAATTTCATAGTGAAATTCTCTTGCGTACATAAATAAAAAAATATTTCAATAAACGAAACGAAAATTTTACACAGTGAGGAAAAAAAGTTGCGAAGCGATCAATGACAAATAGCTAATACGACGAAAAGTCCCCCTTTACTTATTGGCGCCACGCCAGGAGAAATAAGACCTTGGAACCCAGAGTCACGTGATCGCCCATCTGGTCGAACGAAGTCTCTCCCTTTTTTTCTGCCGTGCCTACTTGCCGAAAAGAATCCAGAAGAGAATGTCCGAGAACCGGGGGAATGAGTCATAACTCGCAATAAGGAAAGAACAAAAAAGAAGTTTTTTCCCCCTTTTCACGCATTACCACTGCCTTTGGAGAAAGAAAGGAAAAGTTTTCATCACACACTGACCTTACGTATTCTGCTTTCAAAGCAAACAAAATTACCCAAATCAAAATAAATAATTCATTATTATTCCTACTTCCTTTTGAACGACGATCCCCTGAATTTCCGGGTATCGAAGTTCAAAATCCCCGGAATTCCGGGGTTTCCCCGGAGAACAAACACCCCTGTAGCATCGTAAGAAAGACTGTTTTACGATCAGCCCTGATCGGGTGCCGCGTCAGCTTAGCGACAAAATAGAAATTACTGGAAAGTTCGAGAATTTTATCGATCTATCCATTAGGAACTGAGATGCTCCTGATTGGTCCAGAAACTTCTCGGCCCGCTCCCGGGAACTATAAAAGGCCGGCAATCTCAAGCCGAAATGAACGGAACCAGAATCGGAGTTCGAATCGAAGACAAGAACAGAGTCTTTGAGAGGAAACGAAGCAATGGCGGAATAATCCGACTAAGTGCCTGCGTTGTGTGGAACTCAAGCTATTGCTGAATTGGGCTGTGCGCCAAGTCCTGTTGTTATGTTGTAGCATCGAGTCCTGTGAGGAATAAGCCAGTCATGTAATAGTGTGTTGGCAGCTGGATACAACTAAAGCGAGAAGACAATGGAGAATTTCAGCCGTTTGGCGAGACCGTAGTGTGAAGCTCCGAGGACCCCTTCTCCTCCTGAATTCTGTCTGCCACTTTGTGTGCTGTGGTCGATTACTACTTATAGGCTACTGTTTGCTGTGTGTTCGTCTCGGCTGTACATAATCGTCGTCTCTGTGTACTCGTGTCTTTTGTGTTAATAAACGTCGTCGTCATTTCCTACTAAAGGACTGTATTTCTGCATAAAATCGTAAAAGAACCCGTACGGACGAGGAAGTGAATCCGTAACAATACGTTAAGAAAATTTTACTGTTTCCTGATTAAAATTGATCGAATTTCAAGCGTTTACCTTCAGTAGGGATTTCCTCCAAATTTATTTTAAGGAACATATTGAAATAGCAATACAATGCATGATTTAAATTTGGAAACGATACCGTATCTCGAGTCAGCTAATTTAGTAGAAAATTTTCTCAAACAGCGGTCTTTAAAATCTCATTACTTCACCAGTAGTAACCAATCGTAGAATGTATATATTCTTTAAAATTTTATAGTATCAAGAATCTTTTTTACTAAATATGAATGAATGGATGGGGAAAATACAAAAAGTTTAATTTCCTAACATTAAAAAAATATATGTACTACCTCTGTCTCTACCAGTTTAGAAATCAGTAACTGAACCATAATAAGAGGTAATAATCTGTATATCGTCTTTAGTTTTCATAGCACTTTCCGAAATTTTTTTAACGTGGAGTTATTTTGGCGAGAATAGACTTGAAATGAAAAAGAACGAATTAAAGGTGTTTCAGTTTATTTAGAAACAACTCTCGTAGAAGTTACTGAACCATCTTCAGCTTTTTACTTTTTTCATTTATGCATTGCAATTAAGAAAAAGAATTGTAATAATAAAATTACAATTTCTTGATTTTGATTCATTCTCATTTCAGATCTACTGGAGCAATAAAATAATTAAATGAAAGGATTTAATGAACTGAAGTATTTAGTATTAAGTCTCAACACCAATTAAGAGAAACTGGGAAACATCTGAGCGTTCAAAAAACTGATCTTTCAATTTTAATCTAATACGTTAGGCGCATTTCACTGATTACAAAAAATGCATTACTTGTGTAGATTTTAAAAATGAAAAGTTTATAAATTAGGCTTTAACAATGAATTCAACAGAAATTTATTGAGAAAAAATATTTTTTTTTTTCTTTCACGAAGCATGTTTTTTTATAATTCGCTCTAGGCGTACCGAAATTTGTACTCTTATGAAGCTGTATGCAACAATATTTACAAACGTAATACATCTATTTATTCTATTTTTTTAATTTTTTTTCTATGCAATAGTAATTATTTTTTGAAGTTATTTATCCTACAAGATATTATATTTTTTTTAATTTGCAAGTTGCACGTCATTCATTTTTTGAAATGTTTGTGATTAGCATCTTTCACTGAAAATAAATTCACTGCAATTATTAAACCTATACTCCTTTTATGCTAATTTTAGAGTGATTTATTCAGAATTATTTTTATAGGATATCGACCTGTGGTTATGAACTTGAAAATTATCGCATCACAACGTATAATCGATTTGCCATTAAAAAAGAAATACTTTAAGCAACAAATATATTTCTAGTTTGTTTTTATAAATAAAATAAATAATTCGTTTTATATGTCCTAAATTATCAATTAGATGCAAAACTTACTGGCTAAAACTCCACTTTAGAACTGAATTTTTGACTATTATCATTGCCAAAAGCATCTCACTCCACTTAAAAAAATTAATATATTCTTAATTATAAATGAAAAGTCTCACTAAGCCTCTAAATCTGTGGTTAAGAAAATTAAAACATGAGGCTGGTCTTAAAGAAATTTTTACCTATTCTAGAATAGGTATATTATTTTGATCCTACCTGCATAAAATTGCGGAAATCGGTAAAGCTTCGATTGATGATCTGTACATGAAAAATTTGTATTTTATAGTATAGTTAAAGCAACATATATATTTTGAATACATTTTTTTCCAATTAATTCAAACAAAATTTGACGCAAAATTACAATTTTAATAACATAACTACATAACGAAATTTTATTTAAATCACTGAAATTTGATTTATCGTGTTTACATGGATGCGAAAGTGCAAACGGATGCCAACTCTGACATATTTGATTCAATTTTTTTGAAAAAATTATATTTTAGATGCTAAAATTGAGTATTGAATTTCATTTATCTAAAACGCTGCGTTTCAGAGTTATGGAATTTATATGAATTGAAAATGCGGGAAACCAACAGCCAACCCCTAAATGAATTTGGTTCAAAATTTGATCAAAGCTATATCTATATATCAAATTTTATTCATCCAACTCTTTTCGTTTTGCAATTATTTACTAGTCGCCTCAGGTGACCAACCAGTGCGATAGAGTATTTATTATCTTAAATTTCAGTCAAATCATCTATATATAATTGTGATTTCATCGAATTCGTAGACGTTAAAGTCGTCTTACTTTATTGTCTTCTGTTCTGTTGATTGTATATATGAACCGAATGGGGGCCAGCCCCGTGACATGTTATTAAAAATGTAAATGTCGATTGTCGATTAAGGTGTACGTACACACTAAAAGATTTTTTTAAATTTTAACTTTTAAAATCCAGTTTTTTCACAGTAGGTCATTAATATATGTGTCAACTCATTTCAGTGAGAAAATCCATATTACTAATTATTAATTAATTAAATACTTAATGAGCTAACTAGCATATTTTTCGAAACATCTTAAATTCTAATTTGTACAGACACACAATTCTAGTTGGAAATTATGCCTAAAATTAGTCTTCATGTTGTCCGACTCAATCAAGTTATAAAAATATATAGTTTCAATTTGACAATTTTTTCATCAACGATGAATAGAAAATGCGAGAATTTTTCTCTAATTTTAACATTTAAATAACTATTAAAAATTTATTTCTATATATATATATAACTTTGATTGAGGCACAAAACATTAGCTATTTAATACAGATTATTTTGATTTATAAATAATTGTATTTGGTTCATTTCTTGTTGAGTTATGATTGTTTGAATGAAGCAACATAGTGCAAAAATATTCTTCATAAAATGGGTTTAAAAAACCGTAACTAGAGTTTTTAATGAAAGCACCTCTAGAAAAATTATAACTCGAGAAATATTTCGAATATTGACAACATCTTGGAATCTTTTGAAAGCTAAACGATCAGAGAACATTATTAAGCAATAAAAAATATTCGATATTTTGAACGATTTTCGAATTTTCAAGTGTGTACATACACCGCAATCTATCTTCGAACGTTTGCAGTATTGTAACTTCACATTGTTACCCACCTTGTGAACTTACAATATCGCAAACTTTAGAAAGTGAAGGAAGAACAATTCTTCTTTCACTTTCAACTACAGAAAAAAATTCAAGTAATTTGATAGTTGATGAAATAAGGAAAACAGTTTGAGCTTCAGGGTATCAGATGTAATATAGTATTAAAAATTAAAAAGAAAATTTAATTCCAAAAATTAAAAATTTTGCACGTTTATTAAATAGGTATTTTTATACATATTGGAATGGTAAAATATTTGTGCAGTAGTATTTTCGGAATTTATAGCGAAAAAACGACAAAATTCAACTGAATTTTTAATTAATTAAAATTTATAAAAAAATCTCTCAAATGCACATCCTTACCCTCGAAGGTATGTATTTCCCAAATTTAGTAACTGTAGGTCAAACGGCTTGATCTTGGGAGCGCCAATTAACACATGCATTCATCTTTAATAGAATTGTAGATTAGTGGACAGACATTATTTCTACGAATAGATTCCGTTCAAAATCATACAGAAACCATCAATTTGGTGTAAAGATTGCGTATCAAATTTTATCCGTCTAGCTGAAAGTGTTTTTGCGATATTAAGTTCATGAAACAATTCCAAACATGTGTTTTTCGCGCTCAGAGCCGATGAAATGTGGCGATTCATCAAAACGTCGAATTCGAATTTTTGATAACACAGTACTTTTCCTTTGTATATATGCTTTGTAGGCGAGAAAGTAAAAACAGTTAAAAATCTAATATGAAAATTTGACTCTACATAAGTAGAATATGCATTCACATTTTTTCTCAACTACGTCAAAACGCTGCTCCTCTTGATAAAATCTTTATAAAAAATGTTTTTAAAAATGTATTTTTCGAACTCGGGGTGATCTGAAACGTGGAGATTCGTCAGAGTCTCTCAGTTGAAATTTTTTGTCTAATACTATATTTTCTCTGTATTTCAGAATACAAGAAAATAAAAATTCGAACTGTAGCATATAAAGAAGTGAAATGAAGTTTTGGTTACAAAATTCCATCTTATATATATTATTACTCAATTTAAGTAGTTGAGTAAAAACGTCTCTTTTGAAGAAGTGATTTCAAGTACTTCACCTTTCTTACTGTTAAGTTTTTGTTACCGCTGTTTTCATTATAGGGATCTTTGAAGCATATACAATAACACACGTGTTTTAATTTCCTTCAAGGCAAAACAGTGTTGGCTCACAAAAATACTAATTTATTAAACTTTTTGAACCCCCAAATTAACGGCATTATTATATAAATGTGGATATAAGGTTTATCTCAAAACTAGTTGCAAATTTTCTATAATTCCTAAAAATTAAAGTGAAGGTTTTTTTCTATTGTAAGATCTATATAATAATCATTATCTAGCAAGAACATGAAAATTATGCATTTTGCACAATGGTATTCAGAATTAATATAAGAGTGCTAAGGGTTCAATATTACTTTAACACAGGTACGGGACTGGCTGAAAGCTAGGACATAGCAGTTATGTGCCACAGGTGGAATTCTTTATTTATTCTCTTATAGTAACAAAAGATGGCAAGTTTTGCACTTCATAAAACAAAGAAGAAAACTGAATGCTAATTTTGAAAATTTTCCTTCCCATTGATTATATTTAAAGTTCAAACAGATCAGCAGTGAGGGCTATTAGATCACATTCCAAATTCCCTTTGTTTAAGCAGTGGGGTTTTCGAATTATTCAAATACTCGTAAATTTACAAATCAACTGGTAGACCCTCCTTTGACTGAAAGTGTTTAAAATTTGATACACATCTTTAACTATACACACTGATGCATTGAACTGCTATTTTGGAAATATGTAGCAAACACAAGCAATGCAAATTTTGACCGGTAAGAGAATTTAAAATTTTTCTACCAAACATTTAATAGCATGCATGATTTTTAGAAAGTTATTGAGATATTGAGAAATAGTGAAGAAAAAGAAAATTGTTAAACATTCCAAAACCGCTATTTTAATACATGTAAAATCGGTTTCACCGATTGTTCCTGTCCACAATTTAGATTCGTTTCAAACGATGTTCTCATTTTTAGGGAAAAAAATTTGTCATTTTTAAGATAAACATTCGGGATATAGGGATATTTTACACATGCTATTAAGTTATAGGACTTGAATGGTTTCAAATTATCACTCTTTCTAAAGATTTATAGAAATACAGAAACTTAAAAGAGTTATGAAAAAACATGAGCAACACATTTTCATGGAAAACTTTTTCATGCTGATAGGGAATTCTGATTTTTTGTTGAAGTTGGGGGGGGGGGAATTAAAATTATTATATACATTAAGAGAGGTAAGCACACACATTTCCTCTAAGGTTTCCCCGGGATACTGAAAGTGTCAAGCGGCCCGTTGTGTTAAATCTTTAGATGAATATAAATATTATAAACAGAAACAAATGAATTAATGAGTGAATTAATACACTGAATCAAAGCGAGAATTGCGGTTCGCAATATACTTTCTAAAACTAAAATGGCTGGTTTACAAATAATTTGATGCAAGATTTTTATATAATTAACAGAAATAAAATGGACTCTCCTACAACGAGGGGTGATATGAGAACTTCCATCATAATCATATCAAATGGAACATTCAGGGGAAATATTCATGCATTCTTTACCGTTTTCTGAACTGGCATCGGATTTCTGAATGACAAATTATGTCAGTATGTGGTGAAATGAATACTAGTCAAGCATAACCCACTTATCAAATTCAAACAGGCTTCGAATTTGTATTTGCGCCTATTGCTATGGTGAGTGTACATATTAGTCAGTTTTAGTGTTCATATTAAAATATAACTACATATATTTGCTTTATTAAACAAAACAAAAATTATGAACTGCTAATATTACACTTAATACATAATCTTTTTTTGGAGATTTATGAGACCTAGTCAAAATTTAAGGCTTTATGTGATCAACATTATATAGAGCTGTGTCATAGGAGAGTCCACTGTATAAGAGAAACAATCAGTAATTGCGAAAGAAAAGTTTCAATTAATAAATGAAAATTTATTTACCTTCCAAATATTTCCATTCCATTTGCAGACGAAAACGGTTCTTCCAATCTTCCAGTAGGGAAAGGTTCCAGAGTTGATGCGATATCAATAAATATTTCAGATATATCTTCGGTTGCAAGAAGTCTTCAATGAAAAGGCTGTGTATTTACTAGATACACTTTTTATTGAGCGCTCTTGCGATAATCTGAGTTCTCTCTTGAAATATTCTCTGAATACTCTCTTGAAATAACCTTTGTAACTTGAAGCATCAGCCCCCGGAGTGTCCATTTTGGAAGAGAAAAAAATTAATGAAAATAATCGTAACATGTGTATTTATATTAGTTATATAAAATCAGGATAAATTTCTTAATAAATCAAAAATAGGTAAAAATTTAGATATATCAACATATTAGATTGGCATGAAAGATTTGTTACAAATCATCTCACTGTAAATCCTAAAACAAATTTCCAAGTTAATTTAAGTTAATATTACATCATAGGTAAACAACATTCTGTGCAATTTTTGACCATTCCCTTACAGACAAATGGCAAGGGTTGACATATTAAAATTATGAAAATCTAAGTAATACTAGTGGTAATCAATTATTACTAAATTTACTGCGAGAAGTCAAATAAAAATTTTCCAAAGCAGTTCTAACATATTGGAAAATTGCTGATACTTTTAACATTAAAAGAGCTTGGTGTTCATGATTTTATTAAGTTTAGTTATAAAAGTAAGTTTTCCTTCCATAGCACATGGATCACCGTAGAATTTCATACAAAATGTTAAGAAATGGCTATTGGTTTCCAAACTTATTTTGTAAGGATATATAAACATAAGTATTTTATTATTTTGGTATATTTATTAACAAAGTAAAAAAATGCACCAAAAGATACAATTTGTGGATAGATGTGTCACATTTTAGTCAAAAACCGTTGGTGGTAGGGCTGTATCTATACACTTGTAAATACAGATTTCAAAATTGCAATGACCTAGATGAATAAAATTTAGTACACAGTTTTTAAATTAAACCTACCGATTCGTAACAAATTTTCTGTATCAAAAAATTATCTCTCCTAACAATAAAAATGGATGAATGAACAATGTGCTCAAAGGTATTATTTAGGAGCTGAGTCGGAGCCTCTCGGGCATTCTTTATCTTTGCCTTAAACGTTATCCTATTTCTAAGTAACAAATGATATCAATATGTGATGAAATGAGCAACTAAGCATAAGTCGATTTTCAATTTTAATACTCAAAATAATATTTCCGAAAATTAACTATTCTACTCAACAGGACTGCAAAAATCTTTGTTTAATAAATAATATTTGTAGAAATTTTTGGATATTTTCATTCGAAACAATTATTATTAATTATAAAAAAGTTGTGTTCTGTACATGGGCTACTTCTGAAGACTATGAATCATTTCGCAAAACAAATGTTTCAACAAAAATATGTGTTAATAAAATTCTAAGTCTATAAATGGTAATAATAATCTATAAATTACAATTTTACTTACCAATGGAATTATTCCCCAATACTGTATTTGAGAAATGTAAAATAAATGTTCATTTTTAAGACCTAAGGGCTTCTTAATTTTATCGTAATCGTCCTATTTTTATATAGGAAATTATAAGCTTATTACAAATATGAAAAATTAGAAATTTATAAAAAAAGATTAATTATGAATTAAAATAAATTCAATTCATTAAAATTAAATGAAAAATTTTAATTTAAAACATCTAAATGTTAAACCATTTTCCTAATTGATTATGTTTGGTAATGTATATGATACCAAAAGGAGTGCATTATAGAAATTGTAATACCTAACAGACTGGCTGAGGACGAAATTTAAGAAGCCCTCATGGAACTTACCGACACCATCTTCCAACTTACTTTCACCACTGCATTGTTGAAAATTTCACATTAGGCAGTTTTGCAATAAGGAACCAACTTCAAATTATATTATTTAAGATTAAGCTCTTAAAGATCTAATGTCCTAACCTATATCGAAAAATGTACAGTTGCAATTAAATTAATGTATAAAATATCGCAGTTTATCATGAAAATATAATAAAATTAAGTTTTCAATAGAACACCCAAAATCGGCAATATTGTTGTTGGCTCTTTCGTTGCAAAACTGCATGCAAATTTTCTTACAAAGTGGTTAAAAAATCCCCTTGTACGGCAAACTAAACAGACTAAAATGTAGATAAATTTCCCTTTTGTTAACCTCGTTGTAAGAAATTCTACATTAAAACATTGAAATAAATCTTACAAAAATCTTAATTCTTGTTCAAACGTTTGTAATAAAATCATAGTCTAACTATACATATGCAAAAGTGAATTTTTAACGCATTTACCGAACCGTGCATGTACAATGCTGAGAGATCCCGCCCTTCTGATCAACGCCTGGATTCGACGTCCGACTCCGCTTCGTCACTGGTCGTTCTTCGTGCGTTTCGTGGGATTCAGTCGACACGACATTCCTGTGACAGGGAACGAATCCCACAGCAATCGGCAGACCACACCTTCAGTTCTTACATTTTCGCTTGTCAAATAAATGCGATGAATATATTTACTGTGTGCCATGGATTGGATTTGAGCGATATATTCTATTGTAATAATTCTTGGCGTAGAGAGGTTGGGGGGGGGAGGGTAAATGACTACATCTATCCCCATTGTCAGAATTGCAAAGCTTCTTGATGGTAAAATACAGTCAGTGATAAGAACGGAAGAGTAAAAATTGTACGTAATCCCAAATTCAAACAATGTTTTTCACGTTAATGTAAAAAGAGCAATACTCTTATGGGCATTTTTCTCATGCGTTAAACGTGAAAGTACCAGGTAATTTTCGATATTCAAAATTATACTGGTAATAGACTCACCAAGGCGATTTTCCTTCAGAAGGTACTTTCTATTTTAGGAACTTAATTGTTTACCCCATTTAGTGCTCAATTATAGAATTAGCTGCAAAAAATTATGTGACTCGCTTCAAGTATAAAATTTTGTTACAGTAGTTTCTTCTATATTAGCGATTTAAACTAAATTCTCTTCAAGATGTTAGTTAAATGTTTCTGCATGGATTTTTTTTTTATTTCTTTAAATATATCGATTTTAAATATAATGACATAATTGTACGCCAAAACATTTCCATCAAAAACAAACGAAAATGTATAGGGTTTGAGATTTGACAAACTGTAAATCGAGTGGTCTCTCTATAATCCGGCCTTCCCCTTCTGTTTAGAAGGATAAAAGGGAAATGTGAAAGAGAAAACAAGTCACTGCAAGCCAGTGTCAGTGACGTTCGGACTATATCAATAATAAGCTGCCATTCATGTCTTATAATACTTATTACAAGCAGAATATCTTTCTGAATGGTATTACATGGTTTGAAATATTCCATCCAATGAACTTAGGTTTTACTAATGGAAGAAATAGTATTTATGTACTTCCGCTAATACGGCAGTTTATTCATTTGAAAATTTGGCACATTCTGTTTCTTTATTTTGTAAATCAACGAGATTGAGCGGTAGCATTTTTTATATAGTTTAATAACAATCCCGTGCATCAAGAAGCCAATCGTCCTTTTGAAGCACCACGGTGCCTATTTTGAAATGGCCTTCGCAATTCTGAATCCTGAATAGATAACAAGGACATCAACTTTGCTAGAATCATTTTTTAAACTTCCTCTTCACGCTAGTGGATCATACATACTGAACATCAGAATCACATACGCATTGGATGTTTGATGGCTTCAAACCTTGAACTTGAAGTCGATGCTTTCTTAAAAAATCATCATGATCACCCCCCCCCTTTTTAGATGGAAGTGACAGAGTTAATAACGATAACGGGAATTTCGAAATCGACAATGAATGTGATTCAGATATCTTCTCTAAATATACAGATTGTGTTCATTTCAGTGATTTTTGAAAAAGATTAACTTCCCGAAACATTACGTCCCGAAAGAAATATACATTGAAGATTTCTTTTCCGTCAAACTAAGAAAACAGTCATATGCAAACCCACTTAAGGCAGCGTAATAAGTAAGGTAACAATATATCACTTTTCACTGCACTATGAACTTGAGTTGTCACTGACTGATAGTATGTTTTATTTACTTTCTCAAACCACCTCAGTCACATCTCAAAATATTCTGAGAGCCTTTTTCATCAGAGGGGTTCACTAAGCAAGCAACTGACAAATCACCGGGCATCGTTGCACACGGTATATTTTCATTCTTTGTTAATGATTTTATAAATTTGCTTATATTAATTGCATGAATACTTTTTTCTTTTGCTTAAATAAAATAGTTCACATTTTCCATTTAATATAATAGCCCCCTAACTTCTAGATCTCCTATTTCCATTAAAAAAAAAACCCTTGGAATGTATTTCTACGGCAGAAAACTACCACAACAGCATATTTGGAGCTTTTTGGCAGCTGCGAGAGAAAAGCCACTAAATAATTTAGACAATGAGCCAAAACAAATGTCGCCAAGATCTGCGTCAATGAGGATACAAACCTAACACTACAACTTTTCCCCCTTTTTTTTCAAGGGGGGAGGAAGGAGGGCCCTAAGGGTGATGATTTGGTGATAAGGTCTCTCTGTCCTCGAAGTCGACATCTTACTAGTAGGCCATCGCGACATCGGAAATCTAATGAAACAAGGCAGACGGAGGCAAAGAAATGATTACGCCCAAGGTGCCATTTACCCTCCTCTACGGCAGACTATTACAGAAAAATAAACGTTTGATATTATTTAATAAATAAATATAACTTGTTTTAGTGCTTGATAAAGTTCCCTGCATTAAATTCACAGAGAATATTGCATGATATCAAATGTCGTATGACACCGGAATTCAGCTCCAACAGAAGCTGCTTTAGTGGAGTACCAAAATAAAATGTTTATCCATTTGAAATTGTTGTAGAAAACTCGCTTACGCTTCGTCCAGTGCTGAAACTTTCTCACTATGCCAGTGATGGTAATACAAGATTTCAGTATTTAAAACGAGACTAGGAAGAAATTTGTTACAAGGTGTAAATAGGGTGTGGTGAAATCGTTGCCTTAAAGCTAGAATAAACAAACTTTAAAAAATTCAAACTGCAGTTCTTTTACTAAACTAATGGCGTCCCCTTCAAAGACGGAAGAACCTCCTTTATTTCCTTCAAAAAGACTATAGTCAAACAATATCTTCTCGCCGCTCGCTGTTCGATTGTTTGGACATTCACATTGGTGAAAATATTAATTTTTTTCCCAAGTTTTGGCAGGAAGATAGAATTTGAATTGGAAAAACGATAAGAAAGGAAATCAGTTTTGTATCACGCGTAATTATTATTATTATTATTTCTTTTCTTTCTTGTTTGAATGTATGCCAGAAGAAACTTATATGTTTTTAAAACACTCATTCGCCGTTCCTGCTTCAATGGAGTAAATTGGTTTAATCTATGTTATTGATTCTCACAAAAGCCAGTCAGTGGCTTGTTGAAATATTTTCTTTTGAGTAAGAATGGCAACGAATCCACAGTTTGATTCCCTTCATGTACTCTCATGGAGAAAGATTAGTCAGTGATCATTGGTCCACAGGAAATATTCGTCGATGTAGGTAAGTAAAAGGAATTTTAGCTAAGTTTGAATGTCTTCATTTGGTCCTGTGAAGGATAAATTTTTGAAATCTGCAAATCTTTCGTCTTCACTGCAGAAACCTCTTTAGCTTAACATTTTTAAATAAGCCAAATAGTCAAGACTTCGAATTATTTTTACAATATTTGTTTTTTATTTAAATCTGATTAGCTACAAATAGATATTCAAAGGGACAAATTTTTGTCCAAGCTCGTTTAAAATCACGATTAACTTTGCCACGATGTTACAAGGAGTTTAATAGCAGAAACTAGCTTAACAACATTAAATTAGGTTTATTATATCTTACAGCAAAACCTTTCCCATGTTTTCTCGAGTGCAGCTTTGTTTCAAACCAAAACGGATTAACTTTGAATGAAATGGTATATCCCTTTATAAATATTGCACTTATGAAAGGCGTGTTTCTCGTAGATTTATACGAGTGCACTACAAACCAAACATTACTTTTATTTTTATGATTATGTATTATGATGATTATGTATTATGAATTTTACTAAAGTCAAGAGTTTTCATTTACATCAATAAAAAACAAAAAGGAAAACTCATTTCCTTTTCCTTAAAAAATGCCACACTCAAGAATAATAAAAGCACGAATTAGAAGACATTTTCAATTGTCGCTATGCATATACAGTTGAATACTTGCTAAGCAAATAAAATCATTGTTTAATGTAATCAGACACTGGATCTTCAATTATTCTACAAGCTAAAACTGAACCAGTACTGCGAAATTTCACGCTAGTTTCTAGAATTAGAAACTAGTGTGCATTGAACGATCCTTCAGCAATTAAGTAAATTTAAGTCTATATCATCGATAACAAAAAAGTTAACTTTTACCAACAGATTGTATACGGATACTATTCCTTTGTATTGCTTATTTGAAAGATGGGTCACGGAGTTCTTGAAGCCGAAGTTCCAAACTCGGAACATAATATATATGGCATTAAGATTACTTATGAAGTGGTTGTACGTTTTGAAGGTGGCTGCCGCCACATAGAGCAGTTAGAAAATTATTGATAATATTTCGAAAGAGAAAAGAATATATACATAAATATAATAAGGAAAGAACATTTTATATAAGATGTTTTTCGGCAAAAACAGTCCAGAGTCCTGTCGGTGTGGTAAAGCAAAAATTTTAATTAAACATAGATGATGAGGTCGCTAGGCGTTTTCCGGAAGTATGAGGTCATATGGTTTAACTTCTTTAATGGCGATGTTGTCGCTTCTATTGAATTTATCAAAAAATCTTGTTGGTATTTTTATAGAAGTTTCTTAATGCAACAAGGTCTTTCAGAATGTCGTTATTTCTGGCCAATCATAACATTTTGCAATCTATCTAGTACAGAGATGCAGGATTTTGCTGCATTCTTCCAAATAGGTGATGCGTAGGAGATTAGAGGTTTCAAAGATAGATTTTGCAAATTATAAGGGGGATCTTGTATCCTTAAATTATCAGAAATTCACAATCCTTACTCTCCCCTCCAACCACTTTGAATTAATGCCAGTATACAAATTAATCATTTTTTGCTATCCATTCCTGTAACACGTCCTGAGAAAGACGAGGACAGGGAATATTAAAATTTACATATGCATCCTTCAAAAGACAAAAAAGGCGAAGAATTTCACGGTTTTTCAGAAAAAGTCGCATTTTAAAAGGCTTTTGTCGAGATTATTTGCAACAAAAGGATGAAAAAACGTTGATTTCGAAAATTCATGTATGATGAGATTTCAGAATCACGACCGACCTGCAAAAAATTGTAGAGTCTGTGTTGTTATTGACTAAATGTTAATCATTCTGCCAATCGATGCCAGTCTTCAGAAAATTTTAAATCCCTTCTGATCTGATTAATGTACTTTAATAATGAACTAACAAGTGAAAATTCCATACATATGCTAAAATTAAATAATTACTCTTAGCAAATAAAAGGGAGACGATTTCTTAAATAGTGCAATTATTCCTCAGCTTTCAGCGTTGGCAGTCTTTGCAATGACATTTTATAATGTCAGAAGTAAATTATTTCATTATCGATACAGGAGAAAACTAAAGTTAATTGAATCGTTTATTTTCATTTATTATATTTTACAGGTATTTCTCAAAAAAGAAAACCTTCTAGAGTTAATAAAAGAATTGAAGTATGGAAACAGTCAGCAATTAATTTTCTAAAAAGATCTATATCCTACATAAACGATAGTTTAACATTGTATTTGGAGGACGTTAATAACGAAATAATCGCTTTATTCATGTGAGTCAGATACTGCTTTATAAAAATATTAAACCTCAGATTAAATAAAAATCGTTTTCAAGTACTGGAAATGAATCTTCATGAATTGAACCGACTGTGGATCAATTTAATTGTATTTGCAAGTAGTTATTTTTCTGATGAAGCATATAAATTATATATATGACGCAATTACCTCATATCGATCTTTATTCTTTCCCCCAGACCTAAAACGAAAAAAAAATCCGAATTTCTATGAATTCATTCATGAAAAGTATACATCCATCTTATCACAGCAAAATTTTATTTCTTGTCGTCGAGATAGTATTAATGAAAGCAAAAAGAACCAACCACAATTCTTAAAATTCGTGCAGGACTTACTTGCACAGAAGCCTAACAATTCAATACTAATTAGTTCAGATCTTAATATAAACATTTAAAAATAATTCATCACAAAGGCACTAAAATTTTGAAACAATCTAAAAATACTTTCGGTACTACCAAAAATATCTTATGCCGTGCACCGAGTTCGTATAAATGACGGATCTCAAGTGGAATAGGATTTCGAGCCAAGAACATTTTAATAATTAAGCTACACTGGCAGCGAAATGTCAGAAAAAGAAATACACAACGAAGATTTTATTATTTAAATTACAATAATTTTATCTCAAACCGACGATCAAAATGTTCTGTTCGACATAGTTCTAATAAATAATACTACACGAGAAGGTTATACGCAATATAGAAATAGTGGAGTTTAATTTAATTTTGGATTATGGTAAAAATGTGTGGGAACTGTATTCAATCTTGAGAACATTAACAATGGAAAAAAATTACAAAAAATTTGGAAGTGCGGAAAGATGATGAATGATTGTTCAATAAGCACTACATTTCAAAATAAATATTCCTTTCATAATTGTACAGCAAAGAAACAAGAATCAACCGAATTACTGAATTATCCGAAAAATAGCATCGGATTTCTAAAACGAAATAACATATCCAGAGCTGACGACTTCCCCAAGTCAATAAAGCTACAGTTTTATTATAAGCAAGAATTTTGTAGCAGTAATAAAGAATAAAAAACACACAGAGGCAAGGTATTAAATATTCATGAAAACAAGTAAAAAATCAACACTGATGCTGAACTGGGAAGCAGACATTATTTCAAGACATCCTGCAAATGAATGGAACAACGGCCATTGCTTAATTCAACAATTTTGAACCAAATACAAATGATAAATGTAACTTATAAAAATCAAACTCTGGCAAATAATAAATTATTGAAAACTAATTTTAAAAACATATCATTTATAAAAATTTTATTTTAAATCCTAGCAATAAAGAATGAACAAAGTTTCGTCATCATCTGACGAAGCTATTAATTGCTTTTATACGACAGAAAATTTCATACTACGTATATACATATCAACGTATATGCTAATACGTATTTTTCGTATCTCAAAACCTGCATTACGAGTGTTCAGAATGTTTGTAAAAGACGTTTCACATATTTTTGGCAAATGGAATATTCTGATTTTGAGATTGAGTTAACACCTCTGGCATTCAAAAACTAGTTTTAAAATGCCAAGAAATGGTGCTCACTTTAAGAGATTCTTTAAGGGATTGCTTTCTCAGATATTGATTTAGGCAAGGGAATCTCGGATCTCTTTGATCCTATGTCCTAGGTGTTTGGAATTTCTTTTGTCTTTTCGCTCGGAGCGTAAGGAACAGCTATGGCCAGCAATTTCTTAGATTAAGTGTCAGAAATAATTAACAAAAGTAGGATTTGGGTCAGAAAATAAAAAAATTAGAATAAAGTAATGTGGTTTAATTTAAAATAAATAAATCAATAAAGATTGAAATCAAATTGAGAGCTATTATATAAACTAGTAGTTTACTCTAAAGCCCAAACTAAAATCGCTGAATATGTTTCCCTTATCTGGATTACTTTTTAAAAAGTGTATAGTTACGTCCTTAGAAATAGTTTGGTCTTTTATTTTTCAGTTCATCCTTTCTTTCAAGTCAAATAATCAATATAACTAATATCTTAATGGCTTTTGTTTCATCTTCCTGAACGGTATTATGAACTGCCCTCATAGTTCTCTACACGAGGACACATATACAAATATGTATAGAATTCCAACAGACTCACCTCGGATCTACTGATTTCATTGAAAATCCAAAGTGAGAAAAATGAATAGCATTTACGTTTAAATAAAAAAAAATAATAATGCAGGACATTCTCCCACCCTTTCTTAAATCGAAAGAACCATCGTATATCTAAGTATCTTATTTTCACATCAAGCAACGAAATGATTGATTCCAAATGCATGGCAATTTTATATATGAACTTCAGGAGGGTTATTAGAATTTATTGAAATGTACATATAGGGTCTTCTTCCATTTTTATGGTTACTAGTAGAAAAAAAATTATACTTAATCGTATTTTCAGCTAATATATATTTTGAATAAGAGACAGATTAGAGCAAATTATCTTGGAAATATTTCTTCGACATTAATGAAAAGAATGTCAAGCAAAACATAAAGAGATTTACTTTTGAAACTTTTCGGTTAACAGCTTCATGGATTTTGAATACAGTTCGCAGTATATTTATTCGTATACTGCTTTCATACTTTGATTAAATATCCTTGTGAAAAAAAGAAATTAAGAAAAACTTATTAACCCTTTTTTTAAAAAAAAGACTTAAAATATTTCTTTACTTAGATAAGACGCAATTGTATACCATTGCATTTCTGCATCATATGAGCATTGCTTTTTTTTTTCTTTTAAAATAAAAAAAAATTAAGAATTAGAATCTGATGTTGTAGAAATGTTTTACTATATCATTAATTTTTAATGACTTAATTAGGAAAGCAAATAAATTGCCTCATTTATTTTTCTGCATTCCTTTCTTTTGTTTATTTACATGTTCAGAATCGGGTCTTGACAATAAAACATCAATGCCTCAAGGTAAAGCTCGTATGTACAAAAATTATTTTAATTTTTAATAACAAAAAATTTACTTATCAAGGAATATAGTTAAAATAGTTGTAATTGATCATCCTTCATTGCCATCGTTATTTTCAAATTTTTTGTCATGACATAGGTGACTCTAAGTGGAAAAACGTTATGAACTCCATTTCTAAAATATATGGAAATGAATTTTTCAAAAACAATTTCAAGGAATGTAATGGGGGAAGAAGATTCCACGTATTTTTAATACGCAAAATATATGAAAACTGGGGCTAGAGCAAAATGCAATCCTTCGAGCTATTTTTTCCCTTTATATAAAAAACTTTCATTGTTTAGCTCGAAAATGTAAGAGTATAGCCACATTTAAATATTATGAAGATAAATAAATTAATAATTGAAGTAATATACAGCTGGGGAGGCTGCAGCTCGGTTGAGCTAAATACAAAAAACACCTTCGAGCGACGTAATTTGATTGAAAGTTTACATTCGCACCTTCAAGCGATTCTCCTCATTGCAGTTGCTTATCATTGCGCTTTTGTTGCATAAACGAACACGGGATTTCATCAATACAAAGCGATTTCATAATAATGTATGGGATATAAATTATCAGTTTTATTAATATGTGATTATCACAAATTTTTGAAAAGTTTTTACTCTGTATTTAAAATTTGTGAAAATTTAGTCATCTTATTGATAACAATTCCAGTTTAAAGTTCACGGTATGAAAATGTTTTTAGAACAAATAACCGGCTTGCAATTTCAAATACATTTTGAATCTGAAAAATTAAATAACTTTTTGAATAACAAAAGAACACAAAAACCTTTGTTTAAAAATTTATATGAATAATTTCCCTAAATTTACCTATTACTAAAT
>JAPMOR010067077.1:0-76702 GCA_026543865.1 Argiope aurantia | reverse complement strand
GGGAAAAAAACATAGATAAACCAAACTCTTACGATTTTGATAGCGCTGCGATTTCATGAGAATTGTAAATTTAGATGATTCATACACATAAAAAAACAGAACCTTTAAATAAATATGCCTTTAATGTCAGAATAATTTGAGGAATCATACATGTGAATTTGCACCTTAAAAGTTCATCTGACATCAAATACAATCATATTCAATGTAAACCAGATAGTCGTCTCAGGTTACTTGTATAAAATAATGATATATTAGACGATATTCTAATATAAAAATCTACATTATTCTTGAAGTTATATGCAAATTTTATATTTTTTTAAATACAGACAAAATTTAAAATAATTATAAGCAAATATTACAAAGAATTGTGTCAAATGCCATTTCAATGACCTTGAATCTATAATCATCAAAGGAATAAAATATACAACCATCTCTTCTTTAAAATGTCATTAACACAATAAAATGCCTCTTGGAGCTTATTCAATTGAAATTGATGGATCAAAGAAGCTAAATAAAATAAGCACATATTTATACAAAAGCAACTACAATTGTGATTATATAAAATGCTACTCAGTCTATTAAAATATTTTACTAGATTCTGCTTTCACTTATGTAGATGAATCTTTTCATGCTTTTGTAGATCTCTTTTATACAAAAATTTCTTTCCGAAGATGTCACATTCTTACTGTTTGTTGTCTCTGTGTTTGCAATTATGCATCTTTAAAGAAAACATTCGAGTAAATGACTTTCCACAGACTTCACATGAAATTTTTTTTCCAGTGTGCCTTATCATATGATTGTTCAAATTAGATTTATGTCTATATTTTTTCCCACACACAGCGCAAATGAATGGTTTCTCCTTCGAATGTCACATAACATGTATCTTTAACGAAGCCTTTCGAATGTATGATTTACCACAAATGTCGCATTTGTATGGTTTCTCTCTCCCATGGTTTAATATATGATTCTTTAAACCATCGTTTGTATTGAATCGCTTCCCACAAACATTACAACTGAAAGGATTGTCACTTGTATGACCCCTTGTGTGTCTCAGTAAATTCGACTTTAGCAGGAACGATTTTCCACAAAGGTCACATCTGTCACATTAGTAGGCACAGCACGATAGGATTTGGGTTGCAAATACTCCTGGAAAAAACGGCCTTTGTCTTTACTGAATTACAATTGGGAAGAACTAGGAGCTGCCTGGATGTCACCTACGAAGCATTTCTCGTAAACCTCAGATTTTTCCGAAACTACAACATGGCTTGAACAAGTATGTTTATCAATCCCGAGAGTCTCTTGTTTCGATAAACTGGAAGCAGTGTAAGAATCTGGATTTCTCTTGAATGTTTCAGAAGAGACGGTTGATAATCCAGGCAGTTGCTCACAGGCTAATGAGATATATTCTCGCCCTTCAAAGACTAGTCCATCCGAAATATCACGCGCCATTTTTCTTCCATCTACAGTTCTAAGCATCCAACGGCTGTTTAAGCAGTGATGTTCTTGTTGAGGATCAAATATTTCATGGCAGTCCAAACACATCAACTCAGTCATTCTTTAATTGACCCTGTCTTGATATTTCATTGTTAAAGATAAATAATGTAATTCTATTATTTCCTTTTCAATTCAGTTCAAAAAATTTTTAACACAAATGTCTGAATATTATGTTGACAGAGATGTATTGTAAAATGTCATACATTTTTAAAGCATGTTTAGGAAATATAATTTGCCAGTTTAAACTTTCGATTTTGTGCAAAAGATTGAAGATTTCAAAATCGGTAAATTTTGTGATTTTGATTAGTCTTGATTTTTAACGCAATCAAAGAAAGAAAGTATTAAGAAGGAAATGTTAGAATAAATATAAATGGCTCAATAGAATATTTCAAGAAAATATTTGTTGTGAAACAGGGATTAAAATGTTAAATGTACCATATATATTTAAATTATATCTTAATGATTCAATCGAATATATTCTTCAAACGCAACAAAGACTGGTCTTAAAAATAACCCAAGGACATTAAATATTTAATCGTTGATTGTTGAAACCTGGAGAAGAGTTCTGCTTATTATCTATCTAATTTAGAAAACAAAAGTAAAAAGACAGATGAACCAGACATTTATATTTTAGACAGCGCTATAAGGTCATAAGAATCGTCCAAGTTAGAATTATTCAAGTACATATTAAACAGAATTTAATAAATACAATTACAATAACACGATTTCACAGACAGATGCTTTAATGTAATCATGGACGTGAAGTTTAGGCAGTATTCCAGGCAAAACAAATAGTCCCCTGAGGTAACTTGGATAAAATAATAATGATAGTAGATGACATTCCAATATAAAAATTGATATTATTTTTGAGATTAAATAAAAATTTTCATCTGTTTTTAAATAAATATAGAATTAAAAAATAATTCTAGCATATATTCCAAAGGATGGTGTCAAATATTCAAAAAAACATTTCAATGATTTTGAATTCATATTTGTCAAAAGAATAATCTATTAAAAAATACAAAGCATTCTCTTCTTTAAAATGTTATTAAAATTTTTTTTCAATCAAATCAACTATTAATTAATTTTTTTTTCAATAAAAAAAATGTTTGCGGACAAAAAATGATGAAAACACTCAAAATTAACTTAATTTTTAATTAATTAAAACTGTGAGAAAAATTGCAAAAATTCGCCCCGAAGCTCACAATCTCGCGCTCCAAAGATACACGCACATACACACAAACACAAGCACACACACACATAGACAAAAGAGTCATATTTATTATTAATTTAAAGTAGCTTCAAAGTAAATAAACAAAGTAAAAAAGACAAGGGGAGCAAAAAATAGATACTGATAAAAGCGTAATTTTTTGTCTTTCTATAAATTTATTTAGGTAAATATCAGTTAAATTTCGATAGCAGTTTCTCCTACCATTTTAATTGACTGATTGATAATTGATCATGGTAATTTACTAAAATATAACAGTGCTATCCCAACCGTATTATTAGAAATCTATCAATATTGAAAAGCCCTAAGCGCCAGTTCATCGAATTACGGAAGCTGCATCAGACAACTGGATATCACTATAAAATTTCTTCTTCTTTCCTTAACTGTGATTGATTAAAAACCGAGGAGTGTATTCTGCTCCTTAGAGACTCTGTAATCAGCAAATATAAATAGCAAATACTGACTTGTTAATAAATTATACTGATATAACGATCAAAACTTATAGTAAAAGTAAGTTTCAAAAATGGTAGAGATAACCTAATTCCAACGTCGATACTTGAAATTTCTGAGTTCTTTCTTTCTATTATTATCGATATTTAACTAAAGCAAATTTACAGAAAGAGTACGGGTCTGACTCATTATTCTGTCAAAGATTAATGCGTGTGTTTATTTGTATATGAGTCTAGTGTCTTTCTACAGACAAGACGGTTTGGCCTTCAATTAATAAATTTTTTTTCTTATTTATACTTTGAAAGATGAGAATATAAAACTTGCAGCAATATTTTTGTAATTTTAATTAAATTAAAGAAAGCTGAATTTCTTCATTTTTCTGTGACAACATCAAAACTATTATTGCTCAAAAATAAATGATATACCATCATATTTTTTTAAAAAAAAATATCTAATTAATAATATAAATCTAATAGTCAAGTAATTTTTTTTCTTTAGTTGGAAATGTTTTAACAATTTTATTTCCAAAATTATATTACAATGTTGATCTGAAATTCGAGAAAATTTTCATTCATCAAATATTTCAGCGCGTTGTTTTCTTCCATTGTTCTAATTCTAGAGAAATATTTTGATTAATAAATATGCAGTTTAAAGGACAAATAAAAAAAAGATTGATAAACCATATTATCCCGATTTTGATAGCGCAATAAATTCATGAGAATGGTAAATTAAAATGATTGATGTATATAATGAATAGAACTGAATTAAAACTATTAAACTATCATGTCATTAATGTCACACAATTTAGAAGAATCATCGACAAGACGTAATATATAAACAAATCATCTGATATCAAATAGAATCCTGGTAAACCAGATAGTAGTCTAAGGTAGCTTGTATAAAATATTGATGACTGTAGAAAACATTCCAATATACTTATCTACAATATTCTTGAAGTTAAATGCAAATTTTAATCTTTTTCTTAATGCAAACAAAATTCAAAATTACAATTCTATGTAAATGCTTCAATTAATTGAGAAAAATAATCAATAAAAAGTTTCAATGACTGTGTATTCATATTCATCATTTGCAATAAAATATAAAATATTATTTTTGAAATGTCAATAAATCAAATAAAATGACTCTGTAAATAACTAAAAGCAAATACAGTAATATTCATAGCAAATCAGATTGTCGCCTGAGGTGATTCAAATAAAATAATGACATATTAGATATTCTAAAATAAAAAACTACATAATTCTTGGAGTTAAATGCCGATTTTTATCTGTTTTCAAATAATATAGGATTCAAAATAATTTTAAGCAAATACTCCAAAGAATTGAGTCAAATAATCTATAAAACATTTTAACGAATTTGAATTCATTCTCGTCAAAGAAAGAAACATTCTCTATTTTAAAACGTCAATGAAAAGTGAGATGAGTCTTGGAGATTAATCAAACTAAAATGGTGGTGTATCGAAGTTAGATAAATAAATCGTATATTTCGATAAAAACGTCCGCACTGTTTTTCTTCCTTTCTTGATGGTGGGAGTATTAACGATACTTTTCTGGATTCTTCTTTTAATTCTGTTGATGAATCTTTTTATGTTTTTTCAGATTTCTTTTTGTAAAAATATTTATTTCCACAGATATCACATGTAAAGATTTGTCCAGTATGGATATTCATATGTATACTCAAGTGACATTTTCGTCTATATCCTTTTCGGCAAACTTGGCAAGTGAATGGTTTCTCACCCGTTTCACATCCATTTTTTTTTCTCTTTCATGGATTTGCATATGATTTCTAAAATTGTCTTCTAGTTTGAATACGAAATTGCAAAATTTGCATGTTCATTGTTGTCCATGAGTTACATGGTATGGTTTGGATTGACATTCTTCCTGACATTCATTTCCTTTGCTTTCATTGAAGGGCACTCGGGAAGGCCCAGGAGCTGCATGGGCGTCACTTATGAAGCTTTTATCGTCGTTCTTAGATTTTTCCGAACACGAAATGGTGCTTGAATCAGTATGTTGATTACTCCCGAAAGACACTTCTTTCGATAAACTGGAATCATTGACCGGATCAGAAATTCTGTTGAATATTTCAGTGCAGACCGATGATAATTCAGGTAATTCCTCAATATCCAAAGAGATTAACTCATTTTCATCAACGTCTATTTCATCCGCAATATCCTGCAATATTTTGTTTGCTTCAACAGTTTCCAGCATCCATGGGTTATTTAAGCAGCGATGTCCTTCTTCACGTTCAAACGCCTCATTACAGTTCAGACACCTCAGTTCCTTCATTCTTTCACCGAGACTCTCGTCAATTTTTATGTTTCATTTTAAAAGTTAAATAAGTAATCCTTGGTATTTTCCTTTCAATTCACTTCACAAAAAATCCTTTAACACAAATGTTTGAATATTCTTCTGACAGAGGTGTAACGTGGAATTTCATAAGCCTTTCAGGCTTATTTATTAGCATATATTTAGAGGTAATATTTATGATTAAGAAATTTAAATTTTCGACTTCTGCAATAGATAATTTTAGATATCAATATCGATAAATTCTGGGAGTAAGATTAATAATGATTTTTTTTACGTACTAAAGAAATCATTAAGAAAAACGCTTATAAAATTAATAATTCGCTCCAGCCGTTGCTTGAAGAAAATATTTGCAGTGGAAGCTGGAATTTACGTTTTAAAAATATTGCATATTTAAATTATATCTTAAAGATTCATATATATATATATATTCTTCAATGACGACCAAGACTGGTCTTAAAAATACTCTAGGGCATTTGGGAATAGCCATTTTTAAATTTCTTTCAAAATCATAATATATTTATTCATAGATATTATTTCAGGAAAGATGTTTTACAAAATGTTGTAAAAAAGTTCATTTTCTTATGCTGAGAATGTTGTGAATATTGGAGGAGAGACGTTTTCGCATTGTTCGAATCCGTGCAATATATATATATATATATATATATATATATATATATATATATAACGTCCTTCCTTCCTTATTTTCTACAATATCATGTCAGTTTCTTCTACATTCAGAAAGGAAATCTATAGATCAGAATTTCGCATATATAAGATTCTGAATATCCGACATTATGATTGCGCTTCAAGAATAAACGTTATCCTGATTATTTGAACTCGTGCAAAAAGAAATAGAAAATCCCTCCTACTTCATTATCACTCATCCTTTTAAATCTCACAATATATATTTTGCTATTGAAGCTCTCCAAAACTGAAAATTAGGCAGTTTTCAACTTTTATTTGATTCCGTTATACTGAATGTGTTTCCAAAACCAAATATACTAGTCATTATATTATGAATAATGTCAATTTTTCTTGTTTCTTTAAATCATATGTAATGAAGTCGCATTTCTAGTACATTAACATTTATTTAATTTAAAATTAAAAATTGTAATTTTAACAAAAAATTGCTTTAAATCAACTGCGCTTTCCTTGCAAACATAACCATGAAATTCGTTTTTGCAGTATAAATAATAAAAAGAGTTTTTTTTTTAAACTTAGTAATAATATTACTAGTCATAGATTATATAGATTGCTGCTTAAAAAAACTTGCGCGTAAAACTATCGTTCAATTATTATAATGAATTGTATTTTCTTTTAATAATAAGGTTAATGGCTTCAAAAAAAGATGATGGACAACAATATATTAGATATTGGAACATTCTGTGCAACCGGAAATATTTAATAAATCCTATCGTAAATTACAACTCTCCTTTATATTAAAATTAACATATACTGCAATTGAAATATCTCACTTTTTATTGTAACAACCATTAAATAATTTCTTTTGATAAAATTATAATATGAAAGAAACAAATGCGTAAATTTCTATTCATTATTAAAAGAAAAATAAAATTTACTAATGTTTTAACCCGTAACTTGTTACAATAGACGAAATGGCACTGCGTTGTTCATTAGCTCTGATAAACACCTGATATTTTGTTTTAGAATACAATCATCTGCTCGGTACCATCAAGTTCTTCTTTTAGCAGTATGTTGGCCAAAGTGTAAGTATGAACACGTGCGCATAACCGAAATAATCTTTTTTCAAGAGTTTTTGTTGTTATTTGTGATGGTATTGACTCTGAAACTGCCTGTAATTTGATTAATGTAAAAATAATAAAGAAATATTATTAAAATAATATTTTAAAATATTGTATTTTTCGCTTTTTTTGTTAAATTTTAAAACTTATTAACATTAATGCCATTCCCTAATATCTAAACAAAGTAATTACACATCAAAAAATGTTTAGGCGTTTCTTAAAACATCTTTCAAACATATATTATTATAACGCTTAACATTTTAATATAAATATTTAAATATTTTGATAACGACATGTTTTCCAGAATGTGTTGTGTTTCCAAAATAAGTTCCAATGCTGTTTATAGAAGACAAAAATATGAAAGAAAAAAACAATGTTGTCATTTTGAATCTAGTTTAGAGAATTGCCCGCGTGAGGAGATTCACATCTCAAATTACGGGCTATATAAATCCACAAATATTTATTCGAAATAAGGTACATTTCAGAATTTGCCTGAATAATATCTCATAAGACAAAAACCGTCAATACTATGTTATATTTATCAACAAATTTTAAAAAAAGCGAACATTTCTCTTTTAAAAATACTATTCGAAAGTGGATAAACTGCAGAATCCTCACCGTCAATCAGGGGCCGCGGTGGCCTGGTGGTAAGGTCTGGGCTTCGGAACCGGAGGGTTTCAGGTTCGAGACCCGATTCCACCGAAGAACCATCGTGTAGGGGGGTCTGTTGCACGTTAAATTCGTCATGACCAAATGTCCTCCCGCTGGAGTGGTGTGGAGAGGGTGCCATCTCAGGTGTCTTCCTCGTCATCTGACCGCGCGGACCGCAGTGTTGCTTCAAACGGGACGTTAATATAACTAAACTAAACTAAACCTCACCGTCAATCAGCTATTATTTACTGTGAGTTGCGCAGAGAAGAGAATCTGATTTCGAATAAATTTTTAATAATAAAATATCTGATATTTATTTTGAATTAAATAGCATACACACATGAGATTTAGAGAAATAATTCTTCTTCTATGAATCTATTGAATATAGTATGCATAGTGCATCTAAATACATAAAGGATTTCTTCAACCCATTCGACATGGATTTCGTACCTGACTGAAAAGAACTTCAGAGCTAAAGGGAAGGGTAGCAGACTGGGGTTGCACTGACTGCTCTTCAACAATTTCACTTTCTTGCGATGGTCTTCAAAAAATTGCATCGTCTTTAATACAAATAATCATTAAAAGTTAAAAACTTGAGCCCAATTTCTGTTGACAAAACTCAATTTGTCTACTTCTAATTTTTTAAATATGGACACTGACATTATAAAATGCCTATGATATTAAAAGTCAGAAACAATACCTGATATGATGAAATTATCTGAATTTTTTAATTAGGAGTTTTTGATTAAACCGTATCGATTAATCATTGCAAATTTTTATAGATTTTTTTTGCTTTTAATGCAGCAACCGTCAATGGTAATTCCTTGTTTTTAAAGAAATTAAGATTTATATAGAATTTCTAAAGCATATGTTAAGTTGTTTATGGTCTTAAAAAATTAATTTATTATTACTAGATAGCTCGTGGAATTCGGCAATGAAGATTTCAAATACAAGCAGAGGACCCAGAATTTGTACATTTGAAAGAAATCTTGAATTATCCAGCATATCCAGAGTGATCTCGAATTGATGAAAGAAACTTTATTGTTTGGCATGAGACACTATAACAATCCTTTACTGTATGGGAATAAATGGGCGCAAGACATGGAATAAAGTCCAAACACAAGAAATGGATGAAAAGATTAACAGAAATTTTATTTCCAGCTTTCTTGGGAATTTCTAAGGAATCAGAGAGCTAAACTTGGATTAATAATGAATAAGGATACAAATTGGATTAATGCAAAATAAGTCTCAATGCGGTTTCCAAAAGACAAAAATAACAATGGATTCTTTTTCACTGCAGGTCTTTTCACTTCAGTTACGGGTAAACCCTTAGCACTCTGATGACTCGTCTCAGGTACCATTCAAGACGATTTTGAAGCTTTATTTATTTATTTTTCAATTTTGATTCTTAAAAATGCCTACAGAATGGTAAAATGTCGTAGATTAATTTTTCGGGAAATTCAACTTAAAACAATTGCATATTAATTTATTTTCTGGAACAATAAACAAGTTCTTGTATAAGTGCATAGTTATGCATCTACCTAATTTTCAGAGTACAATGGGTTAAATATATCCGGAAATAAATATTCTAAATAAGTTACATTAAATGATTTGATTAATTAATATATCTTATAAGACAAAAATAGCAATACAATATTATATTGATCTACAAAGTAAAAAAAAAAAAATGAACATTTCTTATTTTAAAATACGGATTGAAAATTGATATACTGCGGAATCATGACCGTTAATCAGTTATTATTAACTGTAATAAGTTGCTCATACACTGGTGTGCAAAACTTAAGCAACAGGTATGTTTTTTGCCATAACTTCACGAGAAATCATCTGAGAGACATGAAATTCAGAAATGAGATACAGCATTTTGCTCTGAAAGAATGACGAAAGCATAGTTGCGCAGAAATGAATACAATGCATACAGTATGGAATCAAACAAAAAAAGGCTTTATTGAACTCATAGTATCGTTACACATGATTGTCTGTCCAAGAGGAAGAACAGCAAGTAGATGTTCCTTAGTATGGGATATGCCCTCCCCTTATTGCAATGGTTGCTTCGCACCGTCTCCCCATACTCAGCACCAGATTGTCCAACAGTTCTTGATGTAAGAGTGCCCATTCCTCAATCAGCATCTGTTTAAATTGTCGGGTGTTCCCAGGAGGATGTAATCATGCCGCAAGGCGTCTCCCCAAAGCATCCCACACATGTTCTATCGGATTTAAATCAGGGGAGCACGCCAGGCTTTCCGTGATGTTACTGGGATGAAACCGTGTCCCGACCTCTCTCCAAATCAACTGGCGTTGGGAATCGCTTGTAACATCACGGAAAGAGACCGTTTCGGTGGTCCTGGAGTTGTCGCCTGGGGAGGCATTATGATGAACGGGCGGACTGAGCTCCACGTTTTCGACAGAGGTTCTGTAACTGGAGATCGCTATTGTCAGGAGGTGATCCTTCCCCATGTGCGTCTGTTCCGAGGTGCCATTGGATCAGACTTCCTTTTTTATGGATGACAATGCACGGCCACACAGGACTCATGCTGTTGAGGAGCTTCTTGAAAGTGAAGATATCACTCGAATGGATTGGCCGGCGTGCTCCCCTGATTTAAATCCGATAGAACATGTGTGGGATGCTTTGGGGAGACGCCTTGCGGCACGATTACATCCTCCTGGGAACACCCGACAACTTAAACAGATGCTGATTGAGGAATGCGCACTCTTACCTCAAGAACTGTTGGACAATCTGGTGCTGAGTATGGGGAGACGGTGCGAAGCAACCATTGCAGTAAGGCGAGAGCATATCCCATACTAAGGAACATCTGCTTGCTATTCTTCCTCTTGGACAGACAATCATGTGTAACGATACTATGAGTTCAATAAAGCCTTTTTTTTTTGTTTCATTCCATACTGTATGCATTGTATTCATTTCTGTGCAACTATGCTTTCGTCATTCTTTCGGAATAAACTGCTGTATCTCATTTCTGAATTTCATGTCTCTCAGATGATTACTCGTGAAGTTATGGCTAAAAACACACCTGTTGCTTAAGTTTTGCACACCAGTGTATAATATTTCAGAAGATGTTCGAAAAAGAAAATATGATTTCAAATATAGTTTTTAAAGTAAAATATCAGATATTTAATTAGAAATAAAAATTGCATACACACATGAGATTTAGAGAAACTGTTCTGTTCTTTGGAGATCTTGAAAATAGCAAGGAAGCCCCGGGAAGGTTGATACCAATTTTGATTGCGAATGGTTTTTTATTTTTTGATGATGATTAAATACTATCTGATATCAATTCTAACACATTCTTACAAACTTTGGCTGGTATAAAACCGAAGTAATAACTATTTGGTTAAAAAACAAGCCAGATATATCGAGTTGTATGAGTTAACTCCATCGGTGTCAACTTGCTCCGGGACCATTGTACGTTGGCATCATACGAGGGGCAGATTGGTATTGTATATTTGTACTTTTCTTATTAATATTGCAGATGCTTATCTAATAAAAAAGTTCTAGTTAGGAACTTTTACTGAATAAAGTTTAAATAAAATTTAACTAAAACTTGGACTTTTATTTTCGAATTTAGGAGAATTTAATCAAGATACAAAGAAATTATATCGATTTAAAATTGCAAAAATGTTTTTTTTTATCTCTTTGTTGACTAAATGTCCAAAGGCAGTGGCAGAACGATTTTTAATTCAGCTTTTGAGACAACTGCTACTTCAGCATTTTTGGGGAAAATAAATAGATTCGGCATTTTAGAACTTTTCTTGATCAAGCTAATTTTTCATTTTGTGGGGCTCCTTTGATTTAAAACTTTAGAAACGAAAAATTTCAAATTTTTTTTATCTTCAATTAATATTTTCATTAATACAAAATCATTTCCCTCGGGATCTTTTTCAAAATTTAAATAACCCGAGTCCTCAATCAAATAACAGTCGATATCAAAATCGTTTTCATCACCATCCTTCTTCTTCACTCTCAGAATGAAAGATTTGCTTCCTGAACTTCATTTTCTTTCTCTGCATTTCCTATTTTGCCACTTTCCTACTTTTTAGGCTTTCTTTTTTCCTTTTTTTATTGTGTGCGATTTTTGTCTAGGTTTTCACAGTTTTAAATTTTTCTTATCGTAAAAGCTTGGTTTTTGTATGAAGTGCATCTTTCACTGGGATATCTGCAAAATAACAGTCTGCCTATTTCCTCCTCTTCATTCCTTTTCTTATTTCTCGTCTTGTGCTGGCTTTTGATAATGGCCATAGTTCTTCAAACGGTGGAACAGTGTATGGGATCAAAACTTAGGAGCAGTTGCGCTTACAGCAGTTGAGTATCATTTCTTTCATACTCTGCAACAGAAAGTTTCGTCGGGTTCAGTAGACATCAGATTAGATCAAATGCAATCCAGAAACGAAGATACATAAGCCACGTAAAGAAATTCCGAACTGAGAAGTATGTCTGGGTTTAGTGAACTTATTACAGAAGCTAAAATGCCGGCTGTTATATTGAAGTCGATGCTAACCAGTGGGAGTCAGCAATTGCTATGGTATATGGAATATGTCTCATCCATATTTCATATGTCCGCAAGTCCGAAACTGTATTTATTGTAACACTACGTTAAAAAAATTCAGCAACGTTTGTTTTATTAAATGTGGTATCCCGACAGAGTCTCATTGCTACAGACCTTTTATTGGATAAGGTAGGTTCAGCTTATAAAAATAAGCTGAACCATTCCACGCCTACTTATTGATTTTCCTTCCATGAACCAGGAATTGTCCATTTTAATGAAAGAGCAAAGTAAATTTTAGTGCTTTTTTCAGATTGAGACCAAATTAAACATCTGATGCTCTTTTTACATATTATTCGAGAATTGCTTCTCCTGACAGCAGAAAAAATTTCGTATGGGCAGTTAGCAGATAAGAACTCTCGGCTTTAGAAGCTTTTCGGGAGTAGCTTTTTAGGGAAACAAACTCCAGGATTATTTTAGTTGAATTTTTGGATTTTTTATTTGAGCCTTAGTTCTATTCATATAAAATTTCCAGGTTGTTTTTAGATTCCTGGTTCAGACATGGATGGGTAGGTAGAGAACACGTTTGCTAGAAAAATTCACAACCAAGGTTACAATCCATTTTTTTTAATAATAAATAAAGGATGAGTCAATTCTATTGACTGCTAGCTCTTAACAGTTAAATGCGTATAGAAATTAAAAAATGAAGAAATTATAAATTTTGAAGTACGTTTATCTGTACAAGAGCTGTGCAAATTCATGTTGCAGAAAGCTCGCCTCCCCTCTTCTCTTATGGTCAAATTTATATGAAATATTTAGTTGAATTAGTGAAATGCTCGTTTTCTTTGAAAGTCAAAAGTTAGAATTTTTAATTATTTGCTCCGTATTCGTTAATAGAATTTTTAATTTCATAGAATAGTATTCTTAAAATCATTTTTAAAAGTAATTTTCTTTGTAAATGTAATAAAAAAATTGGGAATCTTAATAGAAGTGTTATTTTTTCCTTGATCTTTGACTATCTGTTAGCGAAATAGCAGGTTTTATCTTATTTCAGTTAGATGTCTCCTGTGGTGCCCCCCCCCCCTTCTCATTGTGACAGGCCACTTGGGCTTTTCGCAACTCAGAGATATGATCGCAAATAAGAAACCAGAGCAATACTATCTCAAAAAAATTATCACACCAAAATATTCTTTGAGATTAAACCTTTAACCAAACCTTTGCAATTATATTGTCTCTATTTCGGCATATTTGGGAGCTATCTTTGAGGAAATATAATATGGCACAAGGATTCTATTAACTAACCATTTGCAGAAAGGTGAATAATGTTCACTAGCGATTCCCGAAAGGAAATTATAATCATTTTATTTAATATCATACTTTAAGAATACTTTACACACAAGAAAGATTCCTAGATTTTACATTTTATGTAACAAAATACTGATTTTACAGCCTTTCTCTTTCTTAAAAGCTTTAATATTCTTGAAGCAACAGAAAAAAAGATAAACACGGTTTTATAAAAATTCATGTAAAATGTACTATTATTTTAATATTAATTCTTAATTGTTGCACTTCTTTATTTTTAATAATTAATCATTATTAAGTAAACAAATCTTTATTTTTGTTTCTCAGGAATCAAAATGTTTACCTGAGATCTACGCAGCCACACTGATAATAATCTAAACCTCAAATAGTGAAATAACACAATGTATTTTGAACTGGATTTGATTGCGGAATTTCTAACTCATTTCATAAATGTGATTGATTGAATAGCGCGCCATAAATTTTATTCCTTATAGTCTCTCGTCCAGAGATGTGCTATGAGTATTCTGAAAAGTGTCCGAGTATGCATTTGCTTAGCAGCCATCAGCTAAGCGATGTCCTCTTCTATATATGAAATCTCTTTAAAGCACTGTTTGTCATTCCAATACTTGAAGGGGCGGATAATTTTTCTTATCTTTGAAAGAGAAAGTTGAAGTTCGAGAACTTAGAATTAAAGTTATAACTTTGATTAAATCTGCAAATTGTAAATAGCAAATAATTAAATGTAAATTTTGAATTTCACTCAATCTACGGAATTTCATAAAATTAAAACAAAGTTTAGCTTATCATTTTGCTAATAAGAATAGATGATATTTAATGTAGATCAGGTAACGAAAAAAACATGTTAGTTAAGTTTGAGATTTGTATTAATTCATACGAACAAGAATTGCTATTCTCCAAATCGTATAAAATTTGTATTCATTATAAAGTGTTTTTTGTACTTTGAGAATATTTGTTATTTTTTGCAATACAATTGAATATTTCATGTAACCTGTTTTGTTATTAGAAGTAGATATAGCATCCTGAAAATATTTTAGTTTTGTTACTTTTGCTGTTATTTTAACTTCACATCCACCATTGTCGTTATTTTAATTTCACACTAACATTTAAATAATGCTTATGTGAAGAATAATTGATTTTACGATGATTTTTTTCGATGATCATGGAATATTATAAGTAAACGTTCAGTAAGAATATGTAATTTTGTTATTATACCTGCACTAACATTATATATGTTTGGGATACAGTATATAAGAGAATTAAAACTTGGTGAACATCTGCTTAACTCTTTGAAGAACCCGTCTTTTAATATATATATATAAATTGTAGTTTCTGATAAAATTTATAATAAAAACATTCTTTTAGATTATTCGATATAAAGTATTACAGGGAAATAAGAAAGAAATGATTTCTCAATAAATTTTCCGTTTTACTCCTTATTCATAGGTAATCGCACTACTTCGTAGCTTCAAAATTTGTATGAAATATCAAAAAATGTGTTTCTTTTCATTAAAAATTTAATTATTCACTCGTAATAAAGCGGCGTTTACGTTATAGACAAAAAATTCACTGCATCACATACAGCGCAAATTGAACCACGATAGTACCCAAAACTTATGGATGCGTTTTGACCTGCTTAAAGTATTTTTTTTTCACTTAATTGCATTTTTACCGTTGGTGCATGGTATTGACAATTGAAGAAACACTTTGAGTGAAATATTAAACATATTCTACTTCAAATATTCTGCTAAAAGATGCGAGAAAAGAAAAGATATTAAGATAGCGATTAAAAGCAACATTGCAAATGGGTCTCAAATGTGGAGGAGATCAGCTAATTCCAACGCCGATCCTAGAAATTTTCAGTCCTTTCTTTCTATGATTAACGATTTTGAATTAGCACATTTTGTAGAAAGAACACAGGTTTTACATCTTATATTCAGTCAAAAAATAACATGGTGGTGGGGGTGGTGAAGATGCGACTGATGACGTTTTACTGTCAAGAATGATTTGACTACAACTACCAAATTTTTCATATTTATAACATGGAAGATGGAATATGCAACTTGGAGCAATGTTTTTCAAATTTATATAATTAAAATATAAGCTAATTTTTTTATAATTAAAAAAAGCTTAATTTCTTATAATTAAAAATAAGCTGATATTTTTTTCCGTGACAACTTACTGCATAAATAAATATTACTGCACAAATGAATATTACTTCCCAAAATGAATTTTATACCATCTCAAAATTTAAAATAATTTCTTTTTAATAATACCAATCTAATAGTGAAGCAATTTTTTCCTTTAATTAGGAAATATTTAAACAGATTTTTCCATAATTTCTAAACTTATTTTACGAATTTGACCTAAATTTCGATCAGTTTTTCTTTCATTTCCTATCTTTCTGCCACTGTTGAAAACTAGAGAAGAATTCTATTTAATGTATATGTAGTTTGCAAGATGAAGGAAAAAAATAGATGAACCAGACAATTACGTTTTTGAACGCAATATAAGAGAATGTCCTAAATTAGAATCATCCATGTACATAATGAAAAAACTTGAACATTTAAAATAACACGTCTTTAATAGCAGATATTTTAACATAATCATGAATATGAAATATAAATGATTCATCTGAAATGAAATATAATGAGTATTCTTGGCAAACTAAATAGTTGCCTGAGATGATATGTATAAAATAATGAGGACAGTATATGACATTCTAATATTCATATTATTGTTGAAATTAAATGTAAAATGTCATATTTTTTTAAATACATATAGAATTAAAAATAGCAATCCTAAGGAAACACTCCTCAGATTTATGTGAAATATTCAATAAAACATTTCAACGAATTTGAATTCATATTCGTTATAAAAATAAAATATAAAACATTCGTTTATTGAAAATGTCAATAAAAAATTACTCTTACAGCTTATTTAAATGAAATTGATGGAGCAAGGAGGTCAGATTAGTAAAGAATATATCTCTAGAAAAAAAATTCCGCAATGGGATTTTTTTTTCCGCCTGATGCTCGGTTTGTTAACGATATCTTTTAGATTCCTCTTTTACTTATATTGATAAATCTCCTCCTGATTTGTAAACTTCTTTTATACAAACAATTCTTTTCATAAATCTCCCATTTTTAATGTTTGTCGTCTGTGTGTTTCCGAGCATGCATCTTTAAATAACGCATTTGAGCAAATGATTTTTCGCAGATTTTACACGAAAATTTGTTTCCAGTGTGGTAATTCATATGTCTACTCAAATCACTTTTTTGTCTAAATCCTTTGCCGCAAAAATCACAAGGAAATGGTTTCTCTCCTGTATGGCTCATAAAATGCACATTTAAAGTAGACTTCTGCGCGTATGATTTTCCACAATCGTAACATTTGTGTGGTTTCTCTACTCCGTGGATTTCCTGATGCTTTGCCCTAACGTGACTCTGTAGATTATACTTTTCAAAAAACGATTTTTCACAAAAGTCACATCTGTGCTTTTTTTCTCCTTCGTGGATTTTCATATGCCTATTTAAACAAAATTTCTTTTTGAATACTTTATGGCAAACTTTGCATGCCTGCTGTTTTACCTCAGTAAGCACTGAATGGTATAGATTGGGTTGGAATTCTTCCTCACAAAAACTTCCTTCGCTTTCATTGAAGGGCAATCGGGAAGGACCAGGAACTGCATGGACAACACTTACAATGCGATTGTTGTAAGTCCCAGATTCTTCAGAAAATGACACAGGGAATGAATTGTTATGTGCATCAGTCCCAAAAGTCATATATTTCGGTAAACTGGAAACAGTGTCAGGATCGGAAATTCTGTTCAATATTTCAGTGCAGATTGTTGATAATTCAGGTAACTGCTCGGTATCCACAGAGATAAACTCATTTTCATCAAGATCAAGTTCATCCTCAATATCCTGCAATATTGTGTTTGCATCCTCCGTTCCCAGCATCCACGGGCTATTTAAGCAGCAATGTCCTTGTTCACGCTGAAACGCTTCATTACAGTTTAGACATCTCAGTTCCGCCATTATTTAATCAAGACTATCTTCAATTTTTATGTTTTCATTGGTAAAGATAAATAAATGATTCTTATGATTTTCATTTCCCTTCACTTTATAAAAAAGTCTCTATATTCTTGTGGCAGAAGTTTAACACAAAGTTTGATAAGCCTTTAAATTTTATTTTTTAGCATGTATTTAGCAAATATAATTTAACAATTTAAATTTTCGATTTTTTGCAATAAATAATTTACGATCTGCAAATTTTCAGAGTTATTCTAATAATGACTTTATCTTTTCAAAAAAACTATTAAGATAAAATTTTACAAAATAAATAAATCGTTCCAGCCACTTTTTGAATAAAACATTGGTAGTCAAAGCAGGGATTGAAGTTTTAAAATTTCATATATCTAAATTATATAATAAAGATTTAAATGAACATTTTCTTCGATGACCACTAGGACTGATCTTAAAAGTACCCTAGGGCATTTGGAAATTACCATTGTAAAATTTCTTTCAAAATGATTTTCTCTCCTATTTAATTTGCATTTTTCTTTAGGGTTTAAATCATGGACATTATTTCAGGAGAAAAATACTGCAAAATATTGTAAAACGCTTCCTTTTCTCTCGCTGAGAAAGTTGTAAATGTTGAGGAAAAAGCTTTATTCAAATTATTAGAATCCTTGCGAACAGAAATAAATAGTCCTTCCTGAATTATTTTATAGAGATTTAAGTTAGTTATTTTCTATATTCAGAAATGATATCACTAAAGCAAGATAGAGTGACATTCTGAATATTCGAGATTATGAATGCGGTTCAAAAAGGGATGTCCAGATACCGTTCAAGAATAGAATTTATACCGATTATATGAACCTGTGCAAAATCAAATACAAACATCCTTCCTTCTTAATTTTCTGGCCTTTCGTTAAGCCAATGTTTCAAAATATAGAAATGAAATGATGAAAGCAAGATAAAAAAATTGGAATCACACATGAAAGTACTAAAAAATTCGAAATAACTCATCCTTTTAAATCACTTAATATATATGTTGCCATTTAAGCTCTTCAAAACTGAAAATTAGACAGTTTTCAACTTTAATTTAATTTCGTTATATTTCATATGTTTCCAAAACAAAATATAAGAAACATTATATTTTAAATGAATATATTTATTTAATTTATAATAAAAGTATTATACTTTTAATAAAATTTGCCTTATATCAACTGTACTTTCCTTGAAACACAACCGTGAAACTAGTTTGTGCAGTACATATGATAAGAAGAGTTTTATTTTTAAAAATTAGTGATAACAATACTAATCATTTTATATAGATTGCCGTTTAAAAAACTCACCCGTAAAAAGGCCGTTAAATTATTAAAATAAATTTAATTGTATTTTCTTTTAAATATTTCTTTTAAATTAACGACATCAAAAAATAAGATGATGGATATATTACAACAATATATTAGAGGAAACATTCTTTGCAACAGCAAATATTTAATAAATCCTTTTGTAAATTAGTTATCTTCTTTACATTAAAAAAAATAAATTACACAGCAAATGAAATATCTTACGTTTATTATAACAATCATAAAAGCCTTTTGAGTGACAAAATTATAATATGAACAGAACAAATTTCGAAATTTCTATTCATAATTAAATGAAAAATAAAATTTTCTAGTATTTTAAATATACCCGGGTGTAATTATTCGAAATAAGATACATTAAGGAATTTGATTCAATAGTATCTTTTCTAAAGACAAAAACCGTCAATACAATGTTATATTTATCAACAAATTAAAAAAGAAAAAACGAAAATTTCTCATTTTAAAATACTGATTGAAAACATTCATACCATAGAAACATCAACATTTGTCAGCTGTCATTAACTGTAAATATTGCATACTAGCCGCCTTTGGCGACCAGCCGGTTCGCCAATCTTAATGTTCGCTTAAATTTTAATAATTAAATATTTTACGCAATTCCAACTTTAATATATTCTTCATCAAAATATATTAAAACTTCGAATTTTCATAGTCATATAATTCACTCATAATATTATAAAGACCTTCAATCATAACGTAATATGCATCTCTCTAATTTTCTGTTACCTCTCGTAGAATTTATGCTTTAAATTAAAGTGGAAAGAATTAATCTGCAATTATTATAATAATATTTTTTTACTGAAACAAAGCATTTTTTTATAATAAGATTACTGATAACAGAGTCACTGAGCGCTTAAACTTTATGGGCACTAAAGAATATCTTTCTTAATTTATGTAATATCTCAAGAATTTGTCAACAAAATTTTCTCAGATTCATCATGAACAGATCGATTAATTAACAATGTTTAATTTTAAATGCATCAAACACTGAGAAAATAAAATGAATCGTTTAAAATAATCGATCGGAAACAGGTTTAAAAAAACTACTTAAAAAACGATGTACTTAAAACTATAAGCATATATAAAAATATATATAGCTAACATAAATACAATTTAATTACAAAAGCATGCAACTAACCTAAAAATAATTTAAATCATCCGTTGATAATGGTTGTCATGTCAACAATCAGAACACAATGCGCATGCGGGAATTTTCAACGCCAGTTACGGTAACGCAAATACGTGAATTTTTCTACGCCAGTTGGGGTAACGTTATGCAGATTAGAAATTTTTAATTTCCTTTATTCTATGTTATTTTAATTCAAAAGTACTTCTTAAACAGTTCCTTGTAGGCATGAGGGATGCATGTATTCATGGGTTTTCTCCACACCAGTACACGGCCATCCGCCCAATACAATTGGAAACGTAATTGGAACGTCAATCATTAAGAGTCCAATGACGGTGTGGTGAACGCAGGCAAGGCTTAGAGCTTTGTGACGCTAAGTGGACATTTTTACACGAAAAGGTCTACGGCTGCGAAAGACCATATCAGACCGCATTGCACAGTGCCTACGCTGACACTACTTTATGGGCCTGCATTTAAATCCCCGGCAATTTGAGGAGGTTTTACAGGTTTTTTTGAGGAGGCAATTTTGAGGAGGTTATATATGTGTAATGATTCTTTTCAGCCGTCGATGATTCCGTTCTGTCAAGATATTTTTTCGGGACGCATCATTGAAGCTTTACCAGAAAGCTGATATACGCGTTGCACCCTTGAAATGGTCATGCACGAAAATCCAAATTTCATCGCTTTTTAGAAAATGCTGTGCTTCACGTGTCGGGCTCCGACAATTAGTCTCCGTTGAAAAATCAGTTAAATCTTGATGACCTGCCATTGTAACAGCAGGATTCGATGTAATGACTTCCTCAGACACCTGTTGCCTTTTTTACTTAAGGTCAATCGCATCGTTTTATACTGATCGGTTGAACTCCTACATTATTTGCATATGACGTGCTATACCATTTTTTTCTGGTCTTCAGCGTAAATAAAGCAATTCAAACAAAATTAACCCAGTGAACGCCGACTGTCTTGCGTAAGAATGTTCTTAAAACGGCTGCAGTCAAAATAAAGGTTGAACACAATTTACTAGAAAAGAAATTGGCAGAACGTTCGTAAACCGGCCTGGTATGTTTTTGCTTTCCCCCGACCATTAACAACAGGAGGTAAACTTCCCGCGTCCCGACTATCACGTCTCCATTACCCCCGGGGATTTTGAATAGTACTGACTGATCAATCAAGTAATATATCTGTCATTGCGGGGCAATTGCATAGAGCTGATATAAATGGAGGAAGCTAGTCGCTTGTTTCTATTCTAAACAAGTGTACGCAACATGAGCCAAGTCACGTGTGAGAAATCTGACCTTTTTTGGCGCCATATCGCAAATCTTGGCATACTCAAAAACTGCCGCGCAACGTTTTGTTTCCCGGCATTGGGTCCGGTCGATTTTCATTTCTGGTTAACATTTCCTAAATAATTTATATATATATATATATTCATTCTTTGAAAACTAAGCAAACTGGTTTCGAAAATAATGTTTTCTTTTTTACATCAGTAGCCGAGTTTATTGATTTAAATTATGTTTACTTTTTTTGTGCATTAATTAAAAGTTAATATTTTTCTTCTTTAAGTAAACATTTTATTTCTTTTCTTTAAACCAAAACATCTTTTAATTTTACATTACATGTTCAAATACTTTTATCTTTATCTCATGCAGATAAAAAAAAACTTTATAATAAAAGCAGATTTTTTCCTTGAATATTCTGAATAATATTTATTTTTGCATAAAAAATGAAAAGATATTAATTAAAACTGTTAAATTATTTTGAAATAATTTAGAAAGAGAGAGAAAAAAAACGCTATTTCAGAATCGAACCCAGGTTTCCTAAATGCTACGCCAGTGCCCTAACCACTACACTACTCGAGCGCTCGTTCGGGTAACACATTATTAGTATATAAGGTAATTTGAAAGTTTTAAGGTTGACTGTTGAGTCTTAATATTTTCGTTAATAAACATTCGAAATGTATACTATCATTATACAAAATCTCATTCCGGACTCAAATTTAAACCTCGTGCCTTCTCCTTGTTAATATCAGTTTTAAATATTTCGCTTCTGGTTTATAGTGTTGGCGGTAACTTTGCTTCTACCTACCGCAGAAAAAAAATTAAATCATTTTTCGAATCTTAAATGTGTTGATTTAATACAAAATAATAAGGAAATTGGAAATTTTTACGAAAACGGTGATTTTAGGGTATGTGCACATCGCAAGTTATTAATAAAGTTAACATTCAGACAAAATTTTTATCTGTAAAGATAGCATTTCTTTCTTTAATAGTTTATCTTTAGAATATCCACTAGTTTCTTATTAGATCTTAATTAAAATTTATAAAAGCGTGCAATTACTGCTAGCACATTTATGAAATTTTTCTATATAACATTTTCAATAAAACGTTTTATTGAAATATTAAATCATCATTCACAATGATGATTTAATATCTTTTACGGTATAATACGATTCGAATATTTATGGTAAAAAAATACAACATATTGGAAATAATAAGGAACTTTATTTGCACTAAAATAAATACACAATTGTTAATCGGTCAATAGTGTTTTTTACCATTACTAATACCAATTACCAATAGTGTTTTTATGCAAACACTTGTATTGGCGAGAAAAAATCACGCCAAGCTTGCAGCCAAGCACTTGCAACACATTCGAGATTAAAATAAAGCACGTTACAAAATATAATGCAGTTTCATCAGTGTAAATGAAGCTTAATAACGAATTAAATAAATTTAATACAATAACTAAACCAAACTGTGAAATATTATTCAGTTTTAACACCAAAATCACTGAGTGATGGAGGGTATGAAATTTTAAATTGACTTAAAATGGATATAAACAGAACATGTTTATTGTACATATCTGTGAAATGATACAGGACTATCCATAGAAGCTTTTTCTTTGCATCCAATTGCACAGCAATAGTTAACCATGGCTTAAATAAGTTTTAAAATCCAACAGTTAAAAGCGAGAAAAAATCTGCCATTGAAATATAATGGGGAACGGAGAATGCGGTTACAGTGAACACAAATTCTGTCCACAAGTCACGTGATTTTATCTTGTTCTACACCAAAGTAGAGTTGCACTCTCTCTATAAGTATCTCAGCTCTATGGGCAATTGTCATGTGGTTTTTCAGCTAAGAATTTGGTTTTCGCTCTGAGAACTGATAACTTCTCTTTTAATCTATAATGTTTGCAGAAAATAGAATTTGTTCAAAAATAAATAAATGAAAAATCCCGCAATATGATTTTATAAATTTTTATAAGTAATAGAAAAATTTGTTTAATAAATCATTTGAAGGAATTATCATTCATCAAATTACATCTCTTCTTTATATTAAAAATAAAGTTCACTTCAAATTAAATATGTCCCGTATTCTTGTAAGAAGAATAAATTCTTTTCTAATGACAATACGAAATAAATAAATCACGAAAGTTCTATTCATTTTTATATGAAAAATAAAATTTTGTAATGTTTCAAATATATCCAGAAATAAATGTTTCAAACAAGATACATTAAGCAATTTGACAAAATCAATAAAATGTTATATTTAAAAGAAATTACTATTGTATACAAAGATTAAAAAAATGTTCATTTTAAATACTCTTAGAAAGCAGAGATATTGTGAAATCATCACATTAGTTAGCTGTTATTAATTGCAATTTCGTCTATAAAAGTTCAGAAGAGGTTCGAAAAAGAAAATGTTATTTCAAATGCAGCTTTTATAATAAAAAAATCAGATCTGAAAGTTGAAAGTAGAATGCATCTAAGTGCATCAAGCATTTCTTTAACCCACTCAAAATGGATTGCGCACTTGTCTGTAAAGAATTTCAGAGCTGAAAACAGCAGAACACCATGGATGCAGTGGCTGCAAATAAGTAATTTTCGTTTTTGAGAATAGTCTTCGAAAAACGCGTTTTATTAAATAAACATGAATAGTTAAAGCTATTTTTCTGCAATTTCTGTTGGTGAGACTGAATTGATCTATTTATTAATTTTTTTTTATTGATCAGTGATACTGTAAAATGTCTATCTCATTATTTGCAAAAAAAAAAAACCAATATCTGAAATGAAGAAATTATAATTAATTATTATTGTTTAACTATAATTAAATTGTAATTTTTAATTAGAGTCTTGTGATTTAACCCAATTGATTCTTCATAGCAAATTTTTGGATTTTTCCCAGTAATCTCTTGCCTCATGATGACGTGTCAGAATAGGTGCATCTGATTGTTGCACTTCTTAGTATTTAAATCTGAAATCCCCCGAGGCTGTGCGTGATGCAATTGGCGCCCTGCCCATCATCCGGGTATTGACATGCGTTATGCTTCTAAAAAGCTATTCTGTTTTTTCTCTTCAGAAACAGAGCGCACTAACTTCGGTGAAGCTTGAAATCAAAACTAATTGTTGAATTTCATATGTTTAAATGTAAATAAAATTATTTTTCAAAGATATCGCAATAATTGGAGTCAAACACATCTACACGCAACCCTAATTAGGACATTATTATAGGGACTAAAATAGCAATAAATGTAAATAAAATGATGTTTTAAATAGGGCTGAGAGCGAAAACTAAAAGAGGATATTTGTTAGGTTTGTGATTTGTGTTGGTTCACTTAATAAAAAATTACCACACTTCAAAACTTATAAAATTTGTATTTATAAAGAAATTATTTTTTGGAATATGCTAGGAAGAGACAACGGTTTCATTCATTATACTTTACATTATTATTTTACGATAACTAAATATTTCATGCACATTTCAAAACTTTTTTTTATTACAGGAGTAAATATGGTATCCTAAAAATATCTTATAGCGCTGTTTCTTTAGAGATTAATTTGTTTATTAGATGCGTCGATTATTAGCATAAATAAATGGGTAGAAAGTTTGAAGATTTTTGATTTCCAAAATTAAAATAAAGTTAACAGGAAAAATTAATAATCGTTGGATTCTGATGATTGTATAAAATTATAAGCAAATATTGAGTAAGAATATATGCTTTTGATACTAGTTACTGAATTATCATTGTTATATATTAATATATTTTATGTCACTGAATTAAAACTTGGAGAATTGTTTCTTAGTCAATAAAAGGAAACGAAATGAGCAGAATATTAAGAACGATAGAAAGATGATAAAGATTTTAAAGAATTCAAGGAAACGAAGATTGAAACCAAAATCAACAGACGAATTTTCTTGATATGTTTTTTTATTATAAATAAGCAAAATTATATAATTATTCACAAAACTATTTTTAATCTTTTTAAAAATTTAAATCCTTTGTTCAAGGTTGCAGGATAAACTATATTGAGATTGCAATCAGAAGTAATAGCTAAAATGGATTTCAAAAGTGGAAGAGATGATCTAGTTGCAACTCCGATACTTGAAACTAACCAGATACTTGATCCTATGATTAACAATTTTCGGATAACGCAATTTATAGAAAAAACATAGTCCCAAACTTTTTTTTTCTGTTGAAAGTTAACATAATTTATTAAAGTAAAATAACAATATTTTTTTTAAAAAACAATGTTTTTTTTTCACGTGCATTATTACAACATCATTTTACTATATTTTGAAAAGAATTTAGTAATTTTTAAAATCAAAGATATTTAATTTCTACTTTTAAAAATTCTCTTTAATTTCTTTTCTTTTTATGTAAACGCATTTTGCTATTCTAATAGATTAAAATAAATTCCTATTTGCTCTGAAATCCATATTCAAAAGATTATTAAATAATTTGATAAAATAAAAATGGATCCTAATATGACCAAACACTTCAGTGCTAAACTAATATCTAAATCACTCTGCGCATACAAAAAAGAGAAAATTGAATTATATCAAGATTTAAGACTCCAACTTTCAATCAAGAAATTCTGTGAGTGCAGAATTTTACAAGAAAATAGATTCTAACAGTTTAATTGAAATCCAGTGTGATGCAACATTTCAGTTCAGAAAAATGTAGAGATATAAAGTAAAGTCGTTAGAAATTATTTTTTGTTAAATAAGGATTTAAAAAGAAAATAGAATTAATCAACTAATTTTTCTTATATTCTGAACTTCATTCATTTTCTCAGTAAATTTCAGATGAGAAAAATGAAAAGCAACAAAAGACGTTAATTTCTCTTTAAAACTATCTCTAGGTTGAGTTAGACAGCAAGACCTGAATTTAAACACCAGCTTCTCGAATTTACTGTTTATTTCAGATTCCTTAATCTAGCACTTATCTAACTAAGCACTACACGCCTGAAAAACGATGAAACTTCTAATTCCAATCGTAATATGGATTCACTCTATTTCTAAATGTAAACAGCTCCTATCAATTTCCTCTCTCATCTCTTTTGACGAAATAAACTTCATTTGACGGTTGCGCAAAAGTTCCTGAATCCCAGAGTGAAATCTATTGTGAAATGTAATACACAAATATGTTTTTTACGTTCCTTAAATGTTAAAAACATTCACTTCTAAAACTATTTTAATTAGCAAATGATTTTATTTGGTTTTCCAAACTGATTCGCTACAATAGGATTAACATATAGAAAACCCATTATAACTTTGATTAAACAGATATTCTACTTTCCTTAATCTCTTCTTCATCCGTGACGCGTCTAGAGCTTCCAAGTAAAATTTCTGCAGGGTATCCGTAACGCGCTTTAAGCGTTTTTCTACATTTTAAAAATTTAAACGTGTAAAATACTTTGTAAATATTTACTTGTTTCAGTTTTTATTTTTGTTCGTTCTAAAGCGGTGAAAAGCAGAAAGAAAACATAAATTTTCCCAGACGGGAGAGGACGGAAAAAAAGGTTGGCTAAGCATTAAAATCAATCACTTCTAAAATTACATAAATCAGCAAAGGAATTTTTTTTAAGAATAGTGTTTTGTTGCTATAAGATAAATATATCGATTATTAAAATTAATGGCCCTCATTAGCAACTAGAAAAAACACATTAAATTAACATATGAAAAGAACTTTTTTCATACCTGCACTCGAATAAAACAGAAATTTTGTAATCATATTCTCAAATTTTTTATGTCTAAAATGCTTTACGTTGGTGAATAATAAAATTGTGAGTGCGTGTGTGTATGTGTGTGTGAGAGAGAGAGAGAGAGAGAGAGAAGTGTCTGTTGACGTTCTACAGGAAAAACTGTTTGGCTTAGAAATACCAAATTTGTTATATATATATTGTTACGAAATTTTCTTTACCGGGGTTCGTTTGGATAGTGGAAGTTATATGGTGTGGAGAACGCTCCATAATCAGACGGCAATGGAAAAAGAAATAACGAGGTTTATTTACACGAAGGCACACAGGACAGCACAAAAGCGTCAACTATATACAGCACAGAAGACGATTATCTTCACCCGAGACGTGTAGCATACAACAGCACAAACAGCAGCATACAACCAGAATCTACTGTAGACAGTAGCGCACAGCTCAGTTCAGCACGAGCTTGACTCCGTCGCTGCTCACCGTCGCTTACGACTCCTCCGCTCCGTCTTCAGACTTCTCCGACTCTGACTCGGATTACTGACTTCTACCTTCGCTGCTCTCGAACTCGGACTACTGGCTTTTCCGCTCCGTCTTCGGACTACTCCGTCGTCTCTCCGACTACTGGCTCCGTCGTCTCTCCGACTACTGGCTTCGTCGTCTCCCCGACTACTGACTTGACTCTCTGGCATCCGCAGCCCCTTTTATAGGTCTCAGGAGGCGGGACTAGAAGCCTCTCAACCAATCAGGAACGTTCGAGGCGTATCTCGGTTCCTACTGGACGGATCGGGAAAATTCTCGAAGTTTCGGGTATTATCTATTTTGGCGCCAAAGTCGCCAAATGGTCGCCAAGTTTGCCGCCAAGCTCTGGGACCTCCGACGCGCTAGTCACATTCAGATGACTGTAAAACTTTCTTTCTCTTGATGGAACAAACTATGCTGGGAAGCCGAATTGCAGGTTTGTAACAATATATATATATCTTAAAGAATAAAAATGTGCCTTTTCGTGCTATTTTTTAAACTTTTATTTTAAAGTTTAAAAATAAATTTTATACTATCTAAAAAGTTAAAAAATTATCTTTTTAATAACATATATCTAATGTAACATAATAATAGCATATATCTATAGTAATGCAATTTTTATAAATTTTAGAAATTTCTTAAAAAATATTTTTTTTTAATATCCAAAATTATATTTCATAGTTGCCTTAAAATTGAATACTTTTTCTTTCATCAAACATTTAATCACTTAATTTTCATCTATTGTTAAATATCATATCAGAATTCTTTTTAATATGTATGCGATTTAAAAGACAAAATAGGAAGGAAGAGGCTTGGAACAGACATTACCGTTCATGATAACGCTGTATTATCATGGGAATGGTATAAATTAGAATGATTCATGTGCATAATAAAGAGTTTAAAACAACTGAAAAAAAAACGGCTTCAATGTCAGGTAATTTAGCGGAATCACGCATTTAAAGTTATATCTGAAAAATTCATCTGAAATCAAATATAATTATTATATATAAAATATCAGTATAAAATAATGATAAGGGCAGATAACATTCTAATATAAAAATTTACATTGTTCTTAAAATGTAAAACAAATTTTTATCTGTTTTTAAAATTACAAACAATTCAAAATAACAAATCTAATCAAATATTTTTTTTCTCAAAAAAGTCAATTAATAACTGAAGCATTTCAATGACTCACAATTCGTATTTGTCATATGTAACAAAATATAAAACATTATCTTCCTTAAAATGTCATCAGAAGATTAAATGACCTTTAGAGCTTAATCAAAACGAACTGCGGCAGCAAAGAAGTCAGGTAAGTAAAGCGCACATTTCTATAAAAATGTCTGCAATTGTCCTTGTTTTTTAAGATACTCTGTCCATTAATGATATTTTTCTTGTATTCTTCCTTTACTTATGAAACGTCTCATGTCTTTGTAAGTTGGTTTTATTCGAGAAATTTTTTCTGCAGATATCGCATTCGTATAGTTTGATTTCTGCGTGATTCTCAGCATGCATTTTCAAATAACAAATTTCAGTACATGATTTTCCACATACTTCACATGAAAATTTGCTTCCATTGTGGTTAATCATATGACTATTCAAATGACTTTTTTGTTTGTATCCTTTCCCGCAAACAAAGCAAGAGTAGGTTTCTCAGCTGAATGACTCCACACTTGTTTTTGTAAATAAAACTTTAGCAAAAACGATTTTTCACAAATGTCACATCTGTGCTTTTTTTCTGCTTCATGGATTCGTACATGCATTCTAAAACTATCTTTTAGTTTGAATACTTTTTTCGCAAACGTTGCATGTCAACTTTTTCACGTTTGTAGGCAATGCTTGATACGGTTTCAATTGAAATTCTTCCTGAAAAACACTTCCTTTGCTTTCATTGATGGGCATTCGGGAAGGACCAGGAACTGTATTAACGTCACTTACGGAGCATTTGTAATAAGTCTCAGATTTTTCCTTAAAAAAAAAAAACAGGGCTTGAACGAGTTTGTTGATCAGTCCTGGAATCAGTGTAAAATGGTCCTGTGTGATCCTGGAATCAGTGTAAAAATCAGGATTCCATTTGAAATTTCAATAGAGACCGTTGATAATCCAAACAAATGATGCAGAGATAGACTCATGTCTGTCTACTTCTACAGCATCCACAGCTCTCAGCATCCAACGGCTATTTAAACAGAGATGTCCTTGTTGAAGGTCAAATATTTCATTACAGTCCAAAAACCTCAGCTGTGTCATTCTTTATATAATAGAGGTTCTCTTTATGCTTTATGTTTCATTGTTACAGATGAATAATGTAATCCTATTCTTTTCTTTTCAAATTAGTTAACATTTTTTTAAATACAAATTGCTGAATATTCTTGTGATAGAGGTTCAACGCGAAATTTCATATGGTTTTAAGATTTATATTTTTGATTTTATCAAAAGATTGAAGATTTCAAAATCGGTAAATATGCTGATTTGGATTTTTCGTGATTTTTAACGTATTTCAAAAAAATCCATAAGCTTCAAAGAGATATTTTTTAGCAGAGGTTTAGGAACAGATAATTTAACAATTTAGATTTTAGATTTTGTGCAAAAGATTGGAGATTGAAAAATCTGTAAATTTTGTGAGTTATATTGGTCGTGAATTTTAACGTATTTAAGGTAAAAGAAACAATTGAGAAGCAAATGTTATAAAAGAAGAAATGGCTCAATCCAATGTTTCAAGAAAATATTTGCTGTGGAAAAAGAGATTAAAACGTTAAAACTATCATATATTTAACTTATGCCTCAAAAATTCAAACGAATATATATCTAACTGTAATCAAGATTGGTCTCAAAAACAACCCAAGGACATTTGGAAACAATCTTGAAATTTCTCTCAGAGTTGAATTCTTAGCACATATTAAAATATTAACAAAATCACAAATTTTCAGTAAATTGTTTCTCAATGTATTCTATTTTTGTTTTCGAGTCGTTCAAAGAAATATTAATTATCAAAATCAAAATCTTTTTGGATCATATCTAAATCATAATCTTACAATAGATTTCAATTCTGTTCTACAAATAATAAGGTGTGTAAACAGGGTTTCAATCTATAACAACATTTTGGGGGAAATTATAAAAAAATTCTGCATGATAATTCATTTTATTATGCTCAGAATGTTGAGTATATTGAAGAAAAATGGTTATTCGGATTATTTGAATCAGTGCAAAAAGAAATATAAAAGTTTTTCTACTGAATTTCATGATGATTCATCAAGTCAGTTGCTTCATCATTTAAAAATGCATACAATGAAACTCTAGATAGAATGAAACTCTAAATAGGTGAGATTAAGAATGATGTTTAATAATAAATGTTCTTACCCTTCAGTGAAGAAAAAAAGAGGTCTACTCTAATAAAGCAATATTTTTATAACAGCAGAGGAGAGGAAGGAAAGTTAAACTTATTTTTGTACGGTCTTTTTCCATGCGAAGGTTTATTTTTTGGGGTAAATGTGTGCAGAGATTTGAATTATAATATAGATGTAAAATTTACAGTCAGTATATAATATATGAACATTCATATAATGTCTATGATATACAATGTATGAACCGATTGTGTCAGTCATTTCCATAACAAAATGAATATATATATATTCCAAAAATGAATCAGCACTAAAATTTTCTAGTGACGATAACGATTTTGAACTAGTTATGCACAAGAAAATGCGCATTTCGGATTACGAAGAATTGAACTGAATTACATTTTACATACTGAATACATTTGAAAATTTCTCTGTGTTTAATAAAACATATTAATTTTAAAAAAAATATTCCATGTGTCATTGAATTATTTATTATCTTTTGAAAACTGTTTTTTGCTATTTCCTAAATATGTGTTATATTTTTTCAGTGAGACTACTGTAGAATTTTGAAACAAACATAATTCAGATACCCTGCATTTATTTCTAGGTATCTCAGTTAAAATGGGTTATTATCTTGATTTCTTATGTTAATATCATTCTCACTCTCGTCCTCTATATTTATATTTGAACCACGAATTTACAAACATCCTGTGTAACAGTTCAGTTTGTCAATTTAAATGGAATGATATTGAAACGATATCAATGCCTCCCAAATTATAAAAGTCTTTTCATTAAATACTTAAGGAAATAAAATATCAATAAAACTTCAGAATTCTATCTGAAGATTAATTTTTTTTATTATATCGAATTATTTCTCATCTGCTGATGAAAACATCTTGTTGTGAACTTACATCTTATAATAGCTATAACATTTCAGCAAATATGCTTAAAATTAAATTAGGAAACAAAACAGTTGTAATTTATATATGAATTTTCGACCAAAATTTATTGGAAACTGTGGAATGCAGCTCCTAATTTTGAATTTTAGTCACATAGATGTTCCACATCATCTGAGCCAATTCTTTGTCTCCAAACTTTTGCATCACACAAGCAGTACAGTTTACAATCTTGACGTATAAATATAGACATTGAATATAGCAGATGTTTGATTAAAATAGGTTTAAACGTTAACTAATGATTCTGTTTCAGAAATTATCAAAAATATTTAAATCATAAGAATAAGGGATGAGAATAATATTTTAAAATTATAATAATTTCGTATCTAGCAGGTTTCATTTTTTTAAAAATGCCGTAAGTCCTCACCAGAGTTTGACTTTTTTTATTTCATTTTTAAATCTGATTCCATAAAAGATATTTCGGGCATGTGTGATGAGTTCTAAACTTTAATCTTAATTAAATATTTTAAATTATCTAAGTGGAACAATTCAAAATAATACAATACAAAATGTTGTACTTTAATTTTATCAATAATTGTTTGACTAAAGATAAATACTAGAAGCTTTACTATTTCAAAAATTATAGTGCAAAGCACTTCAATCATGCACGGACTCTGTTTTTTTTTTTTTTTTTTTTTTTTTTTACTTAAATAACTTTTAATAACTAGACCTAGTCTTACTGGATACCTAACGTAAGGAAAAGTTCCTTAAATGCGTAGTATCATATGTAAAAATTAATTTGACTGGAACTGAATATTTTGCTTAAATCTGCATAGATATGAGATTCTCCAAAGTAATGAATTGAAATGAAGAAAAATCGGGACAATATTCCTTCAGATACTCAACGCAAAAATTGAAAAATGAAGAATATGATATAAATTTCGGGATATAAACAGGATATTGTTTCTCAATATTTTCATTCAAAAATTTCTTTATTTATCCTGCTAGAGCGTTAACGATTTATAAATAATAATAATAAAAAATGAATATCTTTTTTAAAAATTTTAATAATCAGTGTCATAAAAAGAATAATAAGCATTTTTTTCAATGCCGCTGATTAATAAATCATGAAAAACTATCCGGATGGTTCAAATGGAAACGGATGAAGCACTGCTTAATTTAACTAACTTAAAGGATATTGTGAATGATAATATAGATATAGGCTTTAATCGATTAACTTCTATTTATAATGAAATGCTAATATTAATCCAAATAATAAAGTAATACAGACAGATTACGAGTTCAGAAATATGGATCGAGATAAAGAACAACGGCAAATATTAGTGTTTTGGATCCTCTCTAACAGAATTCGATCTAGCTAGGTATGTAGAAACTTCAGCCTAATATTTTTTTGATCAAATTGAACCATTTTAATGTATAACGATTAAAATTGTTCTCTGTGGAATTAATTACGTTTCTAAATGCTTTTAAATTTATTTTCCATTTATTTTTAAAATTCAGATAAATTAATTTCATTTTCTTTGGTTATATTTTTCTAATACCTAATTTTTCTTCGTACAAAATACTGTTTCTAATGCAGAGAAATTTCTAATCAGATGATACGTAAAAATTTCAATTTAAAATTCAAAAAGCATATTTATTTAAAACTTTAGAAATGCAAAAGAAAAAGAATGTCTTTTGCTTATTTTTAATTGGCTTATTTCTTAGTTTGCTACAATACTAACAGATTTTGACTTAAAGACATGAAAACATTGTTTTAGTTCTTTATTTTTTTTATTTCGATGCTTATTCTGCATTTTAATTTCTTTCAAAATTAGGAAAAAAATATTTTCGGATAAAAATAAAAGTTGTTTATTCAAATATTGCATTTAATGGAAGTTTTCTTCTAAAATATTATAAATTAATAAATTGCCTCCATTTAGATGCAACTTTCGTTAAAGTAAAATTAAATAGGCGGTAATGTAATAGATAACTAAAATTTCAGTCAATAAATCAATCCAGAAAATTCTTTGCATCTTATTTCTTTCTAAAAAGAAAATTGATAAAATCTCGCGAATTTATGTATTTAAATGATCACCAGATGAAGAAAGACCAAATTTAGAATTTTATTTTGTTTCGCAATCATTATCTTGACAGGCTATGCTCCACCCGCAGTAGACTGGTGGTAAGATCTCGGCTTCGGAACAGGAAGGTTTCAGGCACGAGCCCCGATTCCACCGACGAACCTCGTGTCTGCTTGTCTGGTGCACGTTAAATCCGTAGGGGCCAAACATCCTCCCGCTGATGTGGTGTACAAATTTTGGCATGGTAGTGCCAGCTCTAGTGTCGTGCTTATCATCTGACCGCGATTCCAATTTACAAAGTCCGTCCGAATACAGCTTTAGTGTTGATTAAAATAAGGAAAATTAATAAAACTACACCATGGATGTTTTATGAGAAATCTGAAAGGATATGCGACAATTGCTTAGTAGCCGACAACTGTGCAGGGTCCTCTTATGTGTATCAACCGCCTTAAGAACATTAATTGTCATTGTATACAATTTTACTTGTCTTTGGAGAAAAAGAGTCGTGCTTTCGCTATTAGCTTGATTATTAGATGTCCCGATTATTATCAGAAATAAATTACTAATAATTCTGAGAAATTATATATTTTATATCCAAAATGAATGTAACGTAAATGTGAAGAATATTTTATCAATGATTGTGATTGTTAGAGATTATCATTGAATATTTTAAGTAAGCGTTAAGTTGAGTAAGAAATATTATTTTATTATATCCTGGAAGAAAATCATATATGTATTATTGTATACTATCGGATTGAATTAAAACATAAAATATCTCTGCTTAACTGTTTGACGCATTTGAGTTTTCAATCGCGCTTTGATGTCATGAGAATGGCCTATATTAGAATAATTCATGCACATAATAAAATAAACTTAATTAAAATACTTCAAATAACACAGCTTTATTGTAAAAAAGTTTGCATGAATGATAACTAAATTATATGAAAACAATTAATCTGAAATCAAATAAAATTCTTCTCAAAGCAAACAAGATAGTTGTCTGAGGTGACTCGTATAAAATAATAATATATTTGATGAAATTCTAATGTACAAATCTACATTAATCTTGAAGTTAAATGCAAATTCTTATCTGTTTATTATATACATATAGAATTCGAAACAATTCAAAGCAAATACTCCAAAGAATTGAGTCAAATATTCAATAAAACATCTCAATGAATTTGAATTCATATTCGTAAAAGCAATAAAACATATAAAAAAATCTCTTTAAAATGTCAATAAAAAACTAAAATGACTCTTGGAGCTTATTTATTAGAAATTGATGAAGTAAATAGGTTAGATAAATAAATCGTAATTTTCTATTAAAACGTCAATGTTTTTCTGTTTTGTTTGATGCCCGGTCTCGTAATGATATTTTCCTAGATTCTTCTTTTACTTATGTTCATGAACTTTTCCCTGTTTTTGCAGACTTATTTAAAAAAAATTCGCAGTTACCACGTTCTTACTATTTGTTGTCTCTGTTTGCGAGCATGCATCTTTAAGGAATACCTTTTTTTAAATGACTTTTTACGGATTTCACACGGAAATTCGGTTTCTGTACGGCTATTAATGTGTTTCTTCTATTAACTTCATAGTTTGCATACTTTTGAGAAAGCAACTCAAATTAATGGATTTTCATCTGTATGGCTCATAACATGCATCATTAAAGAAATATCATGTGCGTATGATTTACCGCAAATATCACATTTGTGTGGGTTTTCTCCTCCATGGGTTAGCATATGCCTTTTCATATGATCGTTTCTTCCGAATCGCTTTCCGCAGACAAAACAAGAGAACGGTTTCTCTCCTGTATGAATCCATATGTGCTTCTTTAAACCAAGCTTTCGCAGAAATAATTTTCCACAAACGTCACATCTGTATTTTTTTTCTTCCCCATGGATTTGCATATGACTCTCTAAGTTATATTTTACTTTGAATACTTTTTGGCAAATGTTGCATGTAAACCGTTTAACATTAGTAGACACTGCATGGTATGGATTTTGTTGAAATACTTCCTGACACACACTGCCTTTGCTTTCATTGCAGGGCAATCGGGAAGGACCGGGAACTGCATGAAGGTCACTTAGGGAGCGTTTTTCGTAAGCTTCTGATTTTTCCGGAATTGAAATAGCGCTTGGATGATTATGTTGATCAGTCCCGAAAGTAACTTCTTTCTGTAAATTTGAATCAGTGCAAGGATCGGAAATTTTGTTGAATATTTCAGTGCAGACCGATGATAATTCAGGCAATTGCTCGCTAGCCGCAGTGATAAATCCATTTTCATAAAGATAAAGTTCATCTTCAATATCATGCAATATTGTGTTTGCAACCGCAGTTCCCAGTATCCAACGACTGTTTAAGCAGTCATGTCCTTGTTGACATTCAAAAGGTTCATTGCAGTTCAGACACCTCAGCTCCTTCATTCTTTTATCGAAATTCTCCTCAATGATTTTGTTTCCTTGTTAAAGATAAAAAAGCGATTCTTATTTTTTTCTTTTCAATTCACTTCAGGAAAAATTCTTTAACACACATTTCTCAATATTCTTTGCTTATTTTTTAGCATATAATTAAAAAATATAATAGAGCAATGTAAATTTTCAATTTTTTTTGCAATAAGTTATTTAAAATTTCAACATCGATAAATTTTTTGAGTTAAACCAATAATGATTATTAATGAAGTTAAAAAACTATGAAGAAATAATTTTAATATGAATAAATCCTTGTAGCCACTTTTTGACGCAAATATTTGCAGCGAAAGCTGGGATTGAAGTTTTAAAAATATCGAATATTTAATCTATTTCTTAATAATTCAAATGATTATTTTCTTCAATGAAGAATGTATTCAAACAAACTAAGACTGGTCACAAAAATACCCGAGGGAATTAGGAAATAACCATTCTTAAATTTCTTTCAAAAGGATTTAATGCACATTTTTCTTTAGGATTTTACATTGTTTCAGGAAAAATATATTACAAAATACTGTAAAACAGATTATTTCTTACACTCAGAAAATTGTGAATATTGAGGGAAAGCGTTGTTCATCTTATTTTAATCCGTGCAAAAAGGAATATAAAGTCCTCCCTGCTTTATTGCCTAGTGCTTCAAGTCGGTCAAATGAAATCATAAAATTAAGATAGAGTAAAAGTCTGTATATGTGATAACCTGAAAGAGGTTCAAGAATGGATGTCCAGATCAAGAAAAGATTTCAGAGCGATTATATGAACTCGTGCAAAAAGAAATAAAAATATCTTTCTTACATAATTTGCTGACAGTTCATCAAGCAAATTTCTTCAGCAATCATAAATGAAATAACAGATGCAATATTAAAAGATTTTAAATCTCTCATAAAAGTAAAAAAAAAAAAATCGAAATCACTTATTTTTTTAAATTGTACAATATTTTGTTATGTTATCTCTTTTCAACTGAAATTTAGGCAGTTTCAGGAGTTTCATTATATTGCATATATTTACGAAACAAAATATATGATTCATTATATTATAAATGAATATTAGTTATTAGTGTTTTAATCATAACTATTCGTATAAAATCACATTTCTAGTACATTAACATTTACTTAATTTATCAGTAAAATATATATTATAGTTTTAATAAAATTTGCTTTAAATCAGCTATACATTCCTAGCAAACATAGCCCTAAAATTCTCGTGTATAGTATAAATGATAAAGATAAATTGTTTTTTTCTTTAATTAGGAGTAACATTACTAGTCATAGATTATGTAGTTTTTGATTTAAAAACCTTCCGCGTAAAAATATCATTCTATTATCATAATAAATATTATTGTTGTATTTTTCCTTCCAATAATAAGATTAATTATATAAAAATATATCGAATATATCACAACAATATATTTCATGCTTGAATATTAGATGAAAGAGTAAATATTTAAGAATTATTTTCCTAAATTACATTTGATCTTTATATTTAAAAATAAAATATATATTGCAAATGAAATATTACTCATTATTATACTAGTCATAAAAACACTTCCATTCGCCATTAAATGAAAAATAAAATGTTCTAATGTTTTAAACATGTAATGAAATAAATATTCTAAATAAAATACATTAAAGATTTTAATTATATAATCTATACTTATAATAAAGCTCAATGTGTGTGTGTGTGTGTGTTGGCGCTCTACAGGCCAGACCATTCAACCTACAGCTACCAAATTTGGCACGTGTATACCTTGGAGGCCGGGAATGTGCACCTGGGGGTTATTTTTTCGAATTTTTAACTAGAATTTTATTTATTTAAAAATTAAGCGAAATTTTGACGTGTTTCTGCTATAACTGCCGAAAATATTACCGCACAAAAAAGATTTTTACATGAAGTTAAAGATAAAAAATTTATCTTTTAAATGATACTACTGTTTTAATCTTAAAATTAAATTTCTATTTTTAATGAATTTTTAAATAAATATTTTAACTATGTTTTTCAATAATTTTTTTCGTCAAAAATAAAAATGAGGATTAAGCACGTTTCGCATTCAGGAGAAAAAAATAGCTTTTTTCAAAGTGTTGCCAACACATTGATTATAGCTCTAACTGAAAATAAATTAAATCTTTTTGGAAATGAAATCTGCAAAATTATAATTTTCGTCACGTGTCTGTAGGAAAAGAAACAAATATGAAATATTATTTTTTCTAAAAAATAAATTCAAGAAAAATTCTTTTATTATCTTTTACACTCTATATATTATTAATCCAATAAATAAGTTTTATTTTAAGGCAAGTTTTGTTTAATATGAACAAGATATCCATTCAAATCATGGCCACACAGCTAATTTGTAAACCTTTAGTAAGACAAAGATCTGTTGCGACATAAATCGTAAATATTTTATTTAAAAGTAGCAAACGATTATTTTAATAATTATAAATTTTATTTTGTAAATAGTTGTGAAATTCAGATTGGCAACAGTGATATTTTTGGAACTTTTAATTTGTTGTTTAAAAACGATGCTAGAATTTTGAATGAAAATAAGTTGATGTAAATTTGATAATATTATCTACAATGTAATAAGATTTAGTTTCATAATAAGTTTGTCTGCATTCTATTTTTGTTGACGCACGAACACAACAGATTTACTAAAATGGTTTAAATAGAAAAATGATTATATTTTATGTAACTTAATCCAATAAATGCTCTAATAAATAACGAATTTTTGATTTTACATAAAGCTTCTGCTGTCGAAATCACGAATAACAAAATGCTCTTGAAACACTAATATTTTAAATAAAAAGAGTTAATTTCCATTCAACTAAATCAATCACTTAAACTGACTGATTTATGAAAATTTGAATATCACTATTCAATAAAAAAAAAGGATAATTTTAGATTTTCCATCGATCGTTTCAAAAAAAATACGCCAATCAGCGCGCAGGTTTCTAAGAATAATTGGCCTAAGATTATGAAAATGTTGAGTTTTTCTAGATTTTTAACATTCGAAACTTCATAAATAAGTCTTAGTTGATCGTGGAAAATAGAAACATTCATTAATTTATTTAAAATTTGGTGTGTCCAGAATATTTCTCAGAATATGATACCTTACTGCATTAAATTTAGATTTCATAATTTTTGAAATATATTTATAGGCTGGAACAAAATATTATTATGGATTTAATTTCAATCCTTTTGAAAGCAAAACTAAAAACTGAATTTTATGCTAAATCTGAGAAATTTTTGTTGAATTATTCTTTGAGATATTACATAAATTATCTAAAATATTTTGTAGTTCACATAAGACTTAAATACCGAGATATTCTGTTTGCAATACTCATATTCAATAATAATAGTAATAAATAAATAGCAATTAAGATGATAAATAAAATAAAACGCTTGGTTTTATTAAAAAATATCTTTATATTAATTGCAATTTCATCATTTTCACTTTAAATTAAAGTTGACGTTTTACCGGAAATGACAACAAATTAGCAAAATATATATAGTAAATTGAACGAAACGATCTAAACAACAGTATAAGTTTGGTATGACTATCAAAATTTGAAGATTAAAATTGTTTTGTTTGAGAATCTATTAAGAGACCAGTTACTTAAAATATTTAATTGAAAATTGTAGCGAGCGGTAATATTGGCGAACCGGCTGGTAATAAATAAATAAATAACTTAAAATACTTAATAATAATACTTAATAATACTTACTTAATACTTAATAATAAATACTTGAAATATTTAATTGAAAATTGCAGTCAGTGGTAATACTAGCGAACCGGCTGGTCGCCAAAGGCGGCTAGTATTTTATAAGACTAAAAGCACCAATACAATGTTATATTTATCAATAAAGAAAAAAACAAATGAAAATTCTCATCTTAAAATACTAATTGCCAAGAAATCTAGCCGAATCATCACAGTTAGTCCGCCATTATTAAGTGTAGTTTGTGCATATAATAGTTCAAAAGTGAATTCGAAAAGGAAAATTTTATTTTGAATATGTTACTGTGAAAGATTGAGATCTGGATAATGTCGATAATCACCGGTGAATGTCAACATATACCAAATATATCGGTGAAAGACCGAATATTTTCATAATCGTCAAAGAAATAAAATGTAAGTAAAATTTTTTTGTTAAATTGTTTCCGCAAAGTCTTTTGTAAGTATGATTTACCACAAATGTCACATTTGTATGGTTACTCTCCTCCATGGATTAGGGTAGGCGTATTTAAATTATGTTTGAATCTGAATGGATTACCGCAAACATCACAAGGAAATGGTTTCTCACTCGTATGCGCAAGGGATGTGTCTCTGTAAAGAACTGTTTTGAAGAAACGAGTTTCCTTAAATGTCACATATGTGTTTTTTTTTCCTCCAAAATGGATTAATATATGCATTTTCAAATTTTTTTCGTTTCAATAATTTTGGGAAATGTTGCAGTTCACATTTCTCACATGAGTAGGCACTACTTGGCATGGTTTGGATCCAAATTCTTCCTGAAGAACACGACCTGGGCCTTCACTGAAAGGTAATCGGGAAGGACCAACAACTGCATGGACATCACTTGCGGACCATTTCTCGTTCGTCTCAGATATTTCCGAAAATGAAACGGAGCTTGAACAAGTATGTTTATCAATCCCGAGAGTCTATTGTTTTGATAAACTACAATCAGTATAAAAATCGTATTTCTGTTAAATATTTCAGTAGAGACCGATGGTAATCCAGCCAGTTGCTTATAGGTCAATGAGACAGATTCTCGTCCTTGAAAGTCTAGTCCATCCTCATTATTCTCCACCGTTTTGCTTCCATCTGCAGTTCTCAGCAACCAATGGAATTAAGCAGTGATGTCCTTGTTAAGGATCAAATATTTCAGGACAGTCCAAACACATCAACTCAGTTATTCTTTAATTGACTCTGTCATCAAATTTCATTGTTAAAGATAAATAATGAAATTCTATTATTTCCTTTTGAATTCAGTTAAAAAAAAATTTCACACAAATCTCTGAATGTTATGTTAACAGAGATGTCTTGCAAAATTCCATACACTTTTAAGACATGTTTCGAAAATATAAAACGTCAATTTAAATTTTCGATTTTGTGCAAAAGATTGAATATTTCAAAATTGGTAAATTTTGTGACTTAGATAAATTTTGATTTTTAAATTTCAAAAAATGTTAAGAAACAAATTTTAGTATAAGAATAAATGGCTCAATAGAATATTTGAAAAAAAAATATTTGATGTGAAGCAGGGATTAAAATGTTAAAAGTGTCATATATTAAATTCTTATAATTAATTATGTCTTAAGATTCAATCGAATATATTCTTCAAACGCAATAAAGATTTTCTTAAAAATAACTCAAGGACATTTGGAAATAAACATTTTGAAATTTCTTTCAGAGAGTCGAATTCTTAGCAAATGTATTGTCACCTATTTCTCAATGTATTTTTGCTTGGAAATCGTTGAAATAAACATTAATGACCTGCATCATAATCTTACGTCAGCTTTATATTCCATTGCTATTTTACAAATAATAAAGTATTAAATTAAAGTTTAAATATTTAACACTATTTCAGAGATAAAAATATGAAAAATTCTACTAAATAGTTTATTTTAATATGCATAGAAAGTTGTAATAATTGAAGAAGAAGAATTTTTCACATTATTTGAATCCATGAGCCGGTGTCCTGGCATAGGGGTAGCGCGTCTTCCCCGTGATCTGGGCATCCCGGGTTCGATTTCTATCTGTGAAGTGTGTTAATGTGCCCCCCCCCCCCCCGTAAAAAGAAGCTGCGCAAGCGAATGTGTGAGTTTCATCTTCATATGAGCTAGAAGTCAGACTTCTGACCTCGGGTGCTTAGGGGTCTTTACCCTCAGAAGCTACTGCACCCCCTTTCCGTGGTAACGCGTGCACGACATCATCATTTGAATCTGTGTAACAAGAAATATGAAATCTTTCCCACTGAATTTTGCGATGCTTCCTAAGTCAGTTTCTCCATCATTCAGAAACGAAGTGACAAAAAAAAAAAAAAAAAAAAGATAGTATGAACTTTGTATAGCTGAGAGTATGAATGCTGTGGAAGAAAAGATATTCTTCTTGTATATTGAAAAAAACTACAAAATAAATCTGCTTAAACAAAGCAGTATTTGATTACAGTAGAGAAAAGGGAAGAGAGTTTAATCCATTTTTGTACGGTCTTTTTCTATGCTAGTTTCTTTTATATTTTTAGTCATGTGAATGACAACGGTGTTCAATTATAAAATCGTTGTTCTCCATCATAGCATGTGCACATGTGAATGGCGCATAGTGTGTTAGCCAGTTCCAAGACAAAATGAATAATATTTCCGAAAACAAATCAACTTTTGAATTTTCAAATGATGAAAGGGGCTTCGGACTAATTCTTCACAGGAAGATGCTCCGTTTCTCCCTTCCGTTTCGCTTAAATCTCTGCGTTTTTAAAAGGAAAAATAAATTTTTATACAAACTTTTTAATGCCTAATTTAATTATTTATTTGGTTTGGGAATTTGTTTTCTCATTATTTCGTAAATCTTTCACATTTTTCCACAGTGGGGCTTTTCTTTATGGTATCTTACTCCTTACATAAAAATATTCTATAATATGTTGTAAAATTGGTTTTTTAAGACTATTTATGAAGTGTTTTAATATTTTTTTGGTCCCTATCTAACGCACAAAAATAAATTTTAATGTATTTACACTGCTGTTCTGTCCGGGTAAATATGGTCCGAAATAAAATTTATACGTTCATAAAAAAATATAGTACAAAGATATTTTCATGAAACTTTTTGACATCTTTGGTAAATAATATAAATATTTTCTCCTGCAGGAATTTATGTTTATTTGTATTTGGAAGGAATATTTTTCAATTAATACCTAATGTATCGTTCGGGTCAATATGACCCAATGCCAAAAAATCATTTGTTTTTACTCATACATGCTCAGTTTTGTTTGGAATAATTCAAAATTAAAAGAATAACACTCTTTTCTCTAATTTATAAGTTTTCTAAATCTGTTTCATTGACGTATGTTTTTGATTACATGACAAATGAGCGGATTCAAGGTCAAAAAGTTGATACGATTTGAAAAGGGACCAAACTATCTGGTCCTATTGCAACATTTCTTTTCTTTTCTGCTGTATTTCACTTTCTGATAAACTTTAAAAGAGATCTTCCTGCGAATGTGGGAGAAAAATTTGCGAATCTCATAAGTTTGGGTCACGCTGATTTAGCTAAACAAATAATTTCATTTCTGACAGCGAAGAAGTGTCCGAGTATGAAAATGAAGCAAGTGATGACATTGTGAGTGAAAGTTCTGAAAGTGATTTTGATACCGATATTCAACAAATGAACTATAAAGAAACAATTCAGTCCGAGAATCTTTAAATAAAGTGGACTTTACATTCTTCTCAATCAGCAGCTGCTAATATTACAGAAACTACCCCAGGGGGTCACAAGATATGCAACGGCAAGGATAACGGACGTAAAAAGTGCATTTGAGGTAGTATTCAATTCTGCAATTGAAGACAAAATCCTAAAAATGACTATTATTGAAGGAGAAAAGGTTAATTTATAAAAGTGGGAAAATAACGAAAGTAAAACTTTTCAAGCATATGTAGGATTATTATTGTTAGCTGGGTCATATGGAGGAGTGGAAAATATGGATAATAAACAAAAAGTTTATGGGATACAGAAATTGGTAGAAATATATTTCGTGCGATAATGTCATTTGAAGCATTTTGCAACATATGCATAGTTATTCGTTTTGATAAAAATTCCACTCGTCAAGAAAGAAGAAATTTGGATAAATTAGCTGCAGTGCGAGATATCTGGGAAAAGTGGATAGAAATTCTACCAAAATTATATATTACGAATGAAAATATTACTGTAGATAAACAATTAGTAGGATTTCATAGTCGATGTCCTTTCAAATTTTATATACCAAGTAAGCCATCTAAATATGGACTTTATGTGACAGTAAAACTTCGTATGTTCTGAAAATACAAATTTACACTGGAAAAGGACAAGGGTCAAAACCAGAGAAAAATCAGGGAATGCAAGCAGTGTGTTATCTTGCTTATGTGTCTTCGGGGCACAATTTTACATGGGAAAATTATTTCACATCTTACAATTTAGAAAAACTTCTTCTAAAACTGAAAATGACTATGCTCGGTACCATTATAAAAAATAAATCAAAACTTCCCGAAGTAATACCAAACCAAGAAGTTCGCAGCTTATTATTTTATTTTACAGAAGACACTATAGTTGTGAACTACACCCCAAAAAAGAACAAGAATGTTATTTTTATGAGTACTTTGCATCATGACAAAGAAGTTAGCAACATACTTGAGAAAAAAAAACATTAATGATTTTAGATTACAATTCAACTAAAGGAGCTGTGGATACCCTTGACTAACTTTTAAACATATACACTTGTAAAAGAAAAACCAGTTGCTGCCCCATGAGGATATTCTACAACAGGCTTGATACTTCTGGGTACAATGCATTTGCTCTATGGATTTCAATACATAATGAATGGAATGAAAACAAATTGACTAAACGAAGGCTATATTTGGAAGAGTTGAAAAAATCACTCATTTTTGCACACATTGAAACAAGGTCACATCTACCAATAAGTGAGAGCTCAATAAAAATAGTGAAACGAATACAGAGAAAAAGGAAAAGTACAATCAGGATTTGCTGAGAATACTTCAATGTATATCAAATGTGCAAGGAACACGTTTTGTCCATCAAGCAATGGCAACAAAACTAATATGCTATGCTACAATTGTAAGAGTCACATTTGTAAATCTCATGTAAGATGTTACCGTCCAAATTTAAATAAATGTAAATTTCAGTTTCGAATATTTTTCTGTTATTTTTGTAGATGCTTTATATTAATGTTGTAAGTTTCAAGTTCAAATATTTTTCTGTTATTTTTATAGATGCTTTATATTATTAGATCTATTTTTAAACTTACATTACTATTGTTTAAACCATTTCTTAAATGACACCTGTCATTTACTGCAAGAAAGGTGAGTTTTCTGAATCGGATCATATTGACCCGAACGCTACATATGTGTAGTAAATACGAACAGAACAGCACGGTTAAATACAATTTTTGATTTTTATTTAATTAGTATACGTTTAACTAGGGTTGATTACGCTGCGATTCAGTGAGTATCGAATAGCTTTGAATGATTTTTTTTGTAAAATTAAATGTAAAACAATTCATTTAGTCCAGGTATGTAATAAAAACTAATTATGGCAACAACTTCTGCCACTTAAAAGGAAAATTCTCATTCGTCATAAATAATCAAATCAAATCAAATGTGAGAGCTGGAATCATCTAAAAGAATTAAATATAAAAAATAAAAAAAAGACCCGAAATCATCATTAGCTATTAAAGAATTCAAATAAAATAAAACAAGAGGACTGAAATCCTTTGTGTGTTGCAATTTTGAATTTCTTCGGTTACTGCAGTTTATTGCAGATAAAAAATATATTTTCTAAAAATTCAAATGAGCTGAGATATTAAGAATTTGCTTTTATCCTGTACATTTCTGTACCTCTATGTTTGACACTTTTTCCGTGATATCAATATAAAAAGGCTCCTTCATTCAATAAATATCTTCTAATGGTGTTATTTATTACGCATATAATTAGACTAACATAATCTTATTCAAACTGAAAAAGCAAAATAATATTTTTTTATCTTTGTTACCACTTATTGCTACAGAAATACAAACGTCAAGTTCTTTCGTTATAAATTAATGCAGAAAAGTGTTTATAGAGCAATCGGTTAACATATTTATAAGCAAGAGAATTCTCGCAAATCGTTCGATAAATAAAATATTAAATTCTTTTCTTAATTTATAAGTGACATTCTTTTATAGAACTTACAAACTCTGCTATTATCATCAAAGTTTATTAAGTAACTCCACGGTAGTTTTTATTTAAATTGTTTGCATTCTCTTTTACTGTATTTACATTTTCTTTTCGTTTTTCTAATCTAAAATTAATATACCCATGCATTGGTGTCTTAGGAAATGATTATGATCTTTGTTCCATATATTCTATTTACTTTTTCTTTTCGTTTTTCTAATCCAAAATTAATATACCCATGCATTGGTGTCTTAGGAAATGATTATGATCTTTGTTCCATATATTCTCTTCTTATTTGCACCATGAATTTGGAATAACCATGCGTAACATCTGAGCTTGCCAATTTAAATGGCGTGATACTGAAAAGATATCTATGTTGTCCGAATCATAAAATCGTTTTATAAAATGTTTCAAGGAAATCAAAATATTAATAATACTTCAGCATTCTTTCTGAAGTTTAATTTTTCATTATAGTAAAGAATTTCGTTTTCTTTATCTTATTCTTTCGAAAACGCTTATAAAATTAACTTATTTTGAAAGTAGATCTTATCATGACTATAATATTTCAGCAATAAATGTAAAATTAAGTAAGGAAACAGGACAGTTGAAATTTTTTTATCCATTTTCATCTAAAATTTAATAAGCAATAGTGGAATGAGCTTCTGGATTTTGAATGATAGTTATATACGAATTTGGGATTACCCTGTATGACAGCTCAGTTTTTCAATTTAAGACTGCCTACATTGAAAATAGCCTTTTTCGACCATCTTGATCATTTTCTTTTTGCAAAAATATTTTAATTCAAGCATTTTTATTTCTAAAATGGTTTTTCTTTTCATTTTACGTCTTCTAATAGACGAGATACATAAAATTTAAACAGTGCAGTGTACTTGGAAATTAACCGGAAGTCTCAGTCTGCAACCGGAAAATGTTGTAAAATGCCACTTACACGATTCCAGGAATACCGAAGGGTTTTCCCGAGGGTTTCAGGTTCGAGACCCGATTCCACCGAAGAACACAAACATTGGTTTTGTGTTCTTGGGTTCCGAAGCAGAGATCTTACCACCAGGCCACCGCGGCCTTTTTAAAGAACAGTAGAAAACCTTTTTGGGGAAATTCATTGGACTTCCACAAAACATCATAAAGCCTGTATATATGCAGCTTTGTAATCCAAAATTGATAAAGAATTGCTTGCATGGAATGATACAAAACGCTAATGAGAGTTTTAATGGCTTGCTCTGGAATAAAGTTAGGGCCGCGGTGGCCTGGTGGTAAGGTCTCGGCTTCGGAACCGGAGGGTTTCAGGTTCGAGACCCGATTCCACCGAAGAACCGTCGTGTAATGGGGTCTGTTGCACGTTAAATCCGTCCTGACCAAACGTCCTCCCGCTGGTGTGGTGTGGTGTGGAGAGGGGGGTGCCAGCTCAGGTGTCGTCCTCGTCATCTGACCGCGGTTCAAAATTACGAGTTCCGTCCCAAAATAGCCCAAGTGTTGCTTCAAAAGGGACGTTAATATAACTAAAATAAACTAAACTAAACTGGAATAAAGTGCAGAAACAACATTTCGTTGAGGTCCAAACTCTGTCATTGGAGTCCTACATTGCTGTCCTTCAGTTTAATGAAGGTGGCAATGGTATAAAAAGTTTGTTAAATCAATTGCAAATAGAAGTTGGCAGTCACACTCATAAAGGACAAAAGCTTTTTGAATATGAACGTATTTGTAGTTCAAAATGGCATTCATTGCCAGCTGCAAAAGTTCACAGAAAAAAAATGAGATCTCAGCGAAAGAGAAAATGTGCAATGCATGAAGAAAGAGAAAATTTAACTTATAAATGTTTAGAATTTTAGACTGTTTTATGAAGATGAAATGCTTTTTTACATTAAATATAAACTTTAAACTCATTTTTCTCAAAATAATTTTTTCAATAGAAGTTGTAAGCCATTATCATGATATATCGACCATTAATTAATATTTTTAATGAAATTTTCAGGAAATGTTCTTTATACTATTGTCTATGAAATGAACTAAAAGTTTTGATGTACAGTAAATGCTTTTTTATTTATAGCCTTTTTTTTTATTAGAAAATAGTTCAAAATTTAAGAATAATGTCTACACTGCAACATAAAAACCTTCATAATATTTTTGCATTTTAATTAATCTCTTAGATTTTAGTTCATTTTGAAGATAACTATGCTATGTGTAAAGAAAATATTAATTACTGAATTATAATTTTGTGTAGATTGTTAACCGTTTTGGTTAAATTTTGCTAAAATTTGCATCAAATTTATCAATTAAAAAAATAGAATAATCATAGAATTTTTTTATAGATATTTATTATTTTTATACCCTATTTAACTAGAAAACACCAATTAAAACTTGAAAAATGGCTTTAAAAAAAAAAAACATTGTTTCGAACGTAGGCAGTCACCTTAAATGGAACAACACTGAAACAATATTTGTGCCCCCCCCCCCCCCCAAGTTATCTTTCATAAAATGTTTATATGAAACAGTCTTTACATAAACTGCTTTGAGGAAATTAGAATATCAAAAATACTCTAGAATTCGTTTTGAAGTTTAATTTTTTTTCATTCTAGTAAACAATCTCTCTTTACATTATCCAATTATTTCAAACCTGTTTATGAAAATATTTTAGAAACATACATCTCTTAATAAATATAATATTTAGGTAAATCTGCATAAAAGTAAATAAGGGAACAAACAACTGAAATTTTTTTATACATTTTGAAGTAAAATTTATAGGGCAGTCGGGGAATGCATCTCGTAATTTTGCATGTTGCTCACACAACAGATGTCCACAACATCTTAACCAATTCTTTGTCTCCAAATTTTTACATCAAAAAAACAGCAAAGCTTGTATGTATCAAGTTATATATGTAAAACTATACATATATAACTTGAAGTATGCATATAAATCTTGAATATAACAGATTTTTGAATGAAACAGGATCAGAACCCGTTAACTGGTCAGATAATGCCAATATATGATTAATGATTCAGAATAATGGTTAAAAAATATAATTATTTGAATCCTAGTATTTGTAATCAACCAGCAACTGTACTGGATTTGCAATAGAAAATAATCCATAAAATTCTAACGTTAATGATAAAAGATTAAATCGAATAAGTGTTCACAATCTAGTTTTTAAAAGTAAGGTAGCAAAATATAATTAAAATTTCGATCCTCTAATCCGAAGCATCGTGATATGATAAAGTTTCAACCTTATATCTAGAATACACAGATTCCACATATAGCTAGATTATTTCAACCATTGGATAGTGTGCCTAATATTTCATATAATTTATTACTTTTTCATATATGGAACGTAGAGGAACTGTTGTAATCGTCAAAAATTCCGAACACGAAATTTTGACGGAACTTCATGTTTCAGATTCCCCTGAGTTCGAAAAACCAATTTTGATTATTCTATTTGTATGGCCGTCTGTGAGTACATAACTCAAAAACAATTACCGCTAATGACATGAAATTTAGTGTATGATCTTTAAACAAGTGCAAATGAACTCGACAATAAAAAAAGCGTAAATGAGAAATAGGGTAAAATTTGGTACATAAGTGTAGAATCTAGAATGTAGATTCTTATCAAATTTTTATGCAACTCTTTTAAAAGCTTGACCATCCGTCTGTCTGTATTTTCACATTTTTATAAACCAAATAACTTTCAAACGTTCTACAAAAAAAGGCCGCCAAGGTACATTTTTGCTCAATAGATTCAGAAAAAATTGTAGATTGAAGTCAAAAATCTGCATTTTGTATCTGTAGTTTATCAATTCTGTGCAAGGTTTCTCTTTCTTTTCTAAGGTTGATAAATTTATGCTTGTGGGAGGAAATAAAACATATAAAATGTTCATAGGAGACTGTGTGAGAAACTTTTGGTGAGACTACCATATGTGGTTATATAGAAATGCCAGACTAAAACTTTTATGATCCATATGGTCACTTTTACAATACAGCGATTTAAATTGTCCCTCGTGGAATTAATTATTTTTGTAAATGCCTTTAAATTCATTTTCAATTTATTTTCAAAATTAAGATTAATTCCTTTCTTTTTATCTAATTATGAAATTGTTTTTCCTTCGTACAAAATATACCTACTAATAAACAGAAATCTGTAATTAAATGATGCATACAAATTTCAACGAGGGAAAGTCACTTTCACTTTGAGTCAATATTTTTGAAATGCTTCATCAAAAAATTATCGTTTACTTATTTCTAATCCAAAATAGAGTATTGAAGAATGAAAAAAATTCAACGCTCGGTCTATCAATGATTTCAGGAAATTTTTTCATAGCCGCTTTTCAAAAAAAAAATGTATTAGTCCGCAGGTTATGATTGAAACCGATCATAATAGAGTACCTCTTTTCGAAGAACTAATCAAAAGTTCGCAAATGTGAAAGTCAAAAATAAAATTTTAGCATACGGGAATTTGTATTTAAAATGTTTTGTCAAAAAGGGAAAATTGAAGAAAAAAATCCTAGTGTTCACGGAAAAATCATAGTGGTTTTTTTTATATATATAAGCATAGTATTTCTAATCACTAGATTTTTTATTGAAAAATTTACAACTATCGAAAACGCGGCACTCTTCTTATATAAGTATTTTAATTTGATTAGTAAGCGAATTTCTTTTTCATAAAACTTTTTCTAATGCATTTGTTTTCAATATTATTAATAGTTATTAATTTAAAGAGAGGAAAGCAACATTTTAGTTCCTTTATTTTTTTATTTGGTTGTTTAATTTGCGTCTTTACTGCTTTCAGAATAAAAAAATATATATATTTTTCAGGGGGAAAAAAAGACATTTTTTCCTTTAAATATTACTTTTATCGAAATTGGTCTCCTTTGTATGCAACTTTCATCTATTTTATATGAGTGGTCATTTAATTAATAATTAAAACTGCACTCAATAGTTCAATCGAAAAAATGTTTCGCATCTTATTTATGTCTTATAGGAAATAGACATAAATTCGCTTCTCGAAAAGAAAAATTTATTCTTTTTATTTAATCGCATATTTTAGGACTACTTTATACACAAGAACGATTCCTAGATATGACTTTTTATGAAATAAAATACTTATTTTGCATAATTTTATTCTCTTAAAAGCTTTGAAGGAAGTGAACAAATCGATTAACATAGTTTTAAAAAATTCATATAAAATATAATAATATTAATTCCTAATTGGCAGTCTTCTTTTCTTTTAACGATAGAGAATTATTAATTAGACACATCTTTATTTTTTATTTCGTAGAAAGGAAAATCTTCAGCTGAGTTTTACGCAATCACACTGATAATAATCTACAGCTACAATAGTGAAATAACATTATGTATTTTGAACTAGAATTTTTAATTTTATATATATTATTAACATTATGATACTGTAATTAACATATTACTAAATCATGAGGTTTTGAATATTTCTATTTCAGCATAATAAACATTTTCATAAATTCAGACCACTCGGTTTTGGAGAAATTCTTGGCGCATCTGCTTGATTACGGTCGATGGAGTGGTTAAAAATTGAAATTGGTTTAAAAAGTGGTTTTTATAAGATAGAAAACTTTAGATAACCCGCACAGTTTCAGTCACAATATCGTGAATTTTTTTTTTTCATTTAAAACTATTTACCCTTTGCGGCCAGCTGGTTCCCACATACATACACGGTTAGAAAACCATACAGTTAGATAGTTGATGAAACAATCAAAACGGTTTGAACTTCAGGGTAACAATGTAATCTGTTGTTGGAAGCTAGGTAAAACAAATATTGTTTAAAGATCACCAAAATTCAATAAACTTTCGAATGACTTTTAAATCTGTATTATGAAAAAAATAATGGTTTGCATTTGAAAACAGAGCAAAATTTATTTCTTTGGGGAATAATATTTTTGAAAGTTATTGCGAAAAAACACCACAACTCGGTTGAATTTTTAATAAATTAAAATTTGAAAAAAAAAATCATGCCAAATTGTACATTCTCCCTTACAAAGATATGCACGTACACTGAAGATAAACATTATTGGACAAACGATCTGGCCTATAGAGAAAGCACGCGCACACACACACAACGTAAGTGTGATTAATTGGAATGTATTCTTTTCTATAGACACATTCGCCCACGGGAGGGTGAGTCATCTCGAAGAATGATCGATCATCTATTTGCTTAGTAACCATCAGCTAAAAGGGGTTCTATTTTATATATCAACTCCCTTAAGAGCACATATTATCTTTAAAAGAGAAACTTGGGAGTCTCAGTATTCTGAATTACACGAACAAATAATTAAATTTAAATTTTGAACCCCCCTTTTTCTAATGAGTTTCATAAAATTGAAGCAATGTTTCGTTTCTATTTTAACTTTCAGGAACAAATAATAATTTACGTATCTCAGAGAACGAAAACAATATATTCGTTATGTTTAAGATTTGTATTTATTAATTAGAGCAAAAATTACTATTCTTCAAATAAAATTTGTATTCACCACTAGGTTCATTTTTACGTAATGTTAGAATATTAGTGATATATTTTTATAATACAGAAAATATTTCCTGTTACACTTTTTGTTATGAGGAGTAGACATAGCATTCTGAATATATCTCACAGCGCTGTTTCCTTTGCTGTAAACATGCTCATTAGATTTACTGATTATTATCAGGAATAAATGAATAAAACATTCAGCGATTTTTTTTTGTATTTCATATCCCCAATTAAAATAAAATAATTATAAAGAATATTTAATCATTTAGGTTAAATGTTTCAGTTGATTATAGAATATTTTAAGTAACTGTTAAGTTGAGTAAGAATATATAGTTTTTCTATTATATCCTGAATGGACGTTGTATATATATCTTAATACGTGATCTTATATCACTGAATTAAAATTTGAAGTATTTCTGCTTAACTGTTTGAGGCAGATGATTTTAAAAAGAAAATAAATGTATTTGCTTTTACCATAAAAAATAAAATACAAATTTTATCATAAAAACTTGAGGAAAGTAATTTTCAGAATATTTAACATAAAATATTACTGAAAAATAAGAAAGAAATACTCTTTCAATAAATTAATTTTTTACCCCATAGGTCATACATAATCCGACCACTTCATGGTTTCACAATTAGTATGAAACATCAAACAACGTGTTTCGTTTCATTAAAAAACAATTTATTCGCTCCTAATAAAACGACGTATAATTTTATGGTCAAAAAAATTCACTGCATCATACAATGTACCAATTTTAATAACATCAGTACATAAAACTCATGGATACGTTTTGATCTCTATAGATTTATCATTTTACTTGTTTAAGTTTCTTCCTTGTGCATAGGTTTGTCAATTAAATGAGAAATTTTGAATAAAATACTATACCGTATTCTAATTCAAATAATCTGTTAAAAGATGCAAGGTAAACTATACAGATTTAATGATTAAAAGTAATAGAAAAGGTGGGTATCAAAAGTGTAGTTGATTATATAATTCCAACACCAAGTTTGAAATTTCTCAGTCCTTTCTTTCTATGTTTAGCTATTTTTAATTAAGGCAGTGTAAAAAAAAACAAAATAGGAATTAAACATTATTCTCCCAATAATTACTGTGTGTAGGTGTGTGAATGCATGTGTTGGTGTTCTATAGGGAAAATGGAGTGGCTTATAACTACAAAATTTTTCATATTTAGATCTTGGGGGAAAAGATCTGTGCAACTCGAAGATATGTTTTTAAAATTTTAATTAATTAAAAAAATGACTTGAATTTCGAATTTTTTCAGTAACAAATTAAAAAATATTATTCCACAAAAATAAATTTTATACCATCTCAAAATTTAAAAGAACATTTACTTAATAATATTAATCTAACACTCATTCAATTATTTCTTTTCTTAACAAAATTTTAAAGCTTATTTTTTTTAATTTCCGAAAGTGTATTACATTATTGTCCAGAAATTGAGACAGTTTTTCTTTCAAGAAATAATTCTGATTTTCCTCCATTTTTTTAAACTAAAGACGAATTGTGTTTATGTAGTTTAAAAGTAATGAAAAAATATAGCTCAATCAGATATTTACATTTTTAATCGCGATATGATGTCATGAGAAATGTACGAATAAAAATAATTCTTAAAACATAATAAACACAACTTAATTAAGACAATTGAAATAACTCCGCTTTAATGTCAGATTAAAATGACATTAAAGATTAATGTCATTAATTTTTAATGATTAATGTTAAAATAACCTCAATCATTTATATGAAGTTATATCTAAACAATTCATCTGAAATTAAATACAATAGTGGGGAGACATTATCATCTGAAGTAACTTATATAAAATAATGATGACTTAAAGGACATCCTAATATAAAAATTGACAATTTTATGGAAATTAAATTAAAATTTTAAGCTTTTTCTAAAGTCATGCAGAATTAAAAATAACAATTCTAATAAATATATAAAGAATTGAGTCAAATAATCAATAAACATATTATTGATTTTGCATTCATATTTGTCATTCGCCATAAATTATAAAACATTCTCTTCTTTAAAATGTCAATAAAACACTAAAATGACTTTTGGAGGTGTAAAGTCAAGAGGTAAGGTAAGTAAATTGTATACTTCTATAAAAACATCCTTAGTGTTTTTCTTTCTAGCATGATGCTCGGTCTATTAACATTATCTTTATAGATTCTTCATTTACTTATGTTTTTGAATTTTCTCATGATTTTTCAGACTACTTTTATACAAATACTTCTTTCCCCAGATGTCGCATTCATATTGTTTTTTGTCTGACTGTATAAGAGCAAGCATCTTTAAAGAATACTTTTGTGTAAATGACTTTCCACAGATTTCACTTGGAAATTAATTTTCTTTGTGATTATTCTTGTGTCACTTCAAATCACTTTTTCGTCTATATCCTTTCCCGCAAAATTTTGCAAGTGAATGGCTTCTATTCCTTATGGCACCTAACATGCATCTTTAAAGAAAAACTCAGTAGGAATGACTTTTCACAATTTTCACATTTGTATGGTTTCTCTCCTTCGTGGATTGACCTGACGTGTCTCTGTAGATTATAATTTCGATGAAATGATTTTCCACAAAAATCACATTTGTGTTTTTTTTCTCCTTCGTGGATTTGCATATGCGTTTTTAAAATATATTTATTTCTGTATACATTTTGACAAAATTTGCATGTCAACAGCTTTACATTAATAGGCTCTGCTTGATATGGTTTGGGTTGAAATTCTTCCTTGCACACACTTCCTTTGTTTTCAATGAAAGACAATCGGGAAGGAACAGGAACTGCACGGACGTCACTTACGGATCGTTTATCGTAAGTCTCAGAATTTTCCGAAAATGTCACAGGGCGTAAATTGTTATGTTGATCATTCACTTCTTTCGATGAACCGTAATCATTGTAATGATCGGAATTTTTTTTTAATATTTCAGTGCAGATTGTTGATAATTCAGGAAATTGCTCGCTACTCAAAGTAATAAACTCATTTTCATCAAGATGTAGTTCATCATCAATATCCTGTAATATTGTGTTTACATCCGCACCTCCCAGCCTTTTTTTTATTTGAGTATGCCTCTCAAAATTTTGCCTCTCTTTGAATACTTTTCCGCAAATTTTGCGTGTGCCCCGTTTGACATTCTTCGGCAATAAATGGTATGGTTTCTTTTGAAATTCTTCCTGACACATGCTATTTTTGCTGTAACTGAAAGGCAATCGGGAAGGACCAGGAACTGCATGAGTATCGCCTACAGAGCATTTGTTGTACATCACAGTGTTTTCCGAACATAGAGAAGTCTGTTGATCAGTTCCGAGGGACTCTTCTTTCAATAAACTGGCATCAGTGCTGGAATTGGAAATTTTCTTGAATATTTCATTGCAGACTGATGATAATTCTGGTAATTGCTCTCCTGCCAATGAGATAAACTCATTTTCATCAAAGTTTAGGTCATCCGCAATACCCTCTAATATTTTATTTTCATCAACATTTCCCAGCATCCAACGGCTTTGTAAGCAACGATGTCCTTGTTGAATGTCAAAAGGCGCATTGCAGTTCAAACACCTCAACTCCTTCATTCTTTCACCACCTCTCTTCAATTTTTATGCTCCAATGTTGAAGATAAAGAAATGATTCTCATTATTGTCTTTTCAATTCACTTCATAAAAAAAATTTTCACGCATATGTCTGAATATTCTTCTGACAGAATTGTAACACGAAACTGGATAAGCTTGTAATTTTTTTTAAGCATATATTTAGAAGTATAATTTAGGAATGGAAAATTTCGATTTTTTTCATTATATAATTTAAGATATCAACATCGGTAAATTTTTTGAGTTAGACTAATAATGATTTTTAACGCACTAAAAAAAACTATTAACTGAAAATGTTTGCAATATGAATAAATCGCTCCAGCCACAGTTTGAAGAAAATATTTGCAATGAATTCAGGGATTACATTTTTTAAATTATCGAATATTTCAATTATATCTTAAAGATTCAAATGAATAAATTCATGAATGGCCACCGAGATTGACCATAAAAGTACCCTAGGGCATTTGGAAATAATCATTTTTAAATTTCTTTAAAATAATTTTTTTAGCATTTAATTTGCATTTTTTATTGTTTATATCATAGGCATTATTTCAGGAAAAAATATTACAAAATATTGTAAAAGATTTCATTTTCTTATGGTGAAAATTTGAGGAAAAAGCTTTGTCCACATTATTTGAATCCGTTAAAAAAGAAATATATAGTCCTTCCTGCTTTATTTGCTAGAGATTCAAGTCAGGTTTTGATACTTTCAGAAATGAAATTACAAAAGCAAGACAGAGTGAAATTCTGAATATGCCAGATTATGAATGCGGTCATAAAAGGGATGCCTAGCTAAGGTTCTAGAATCGATGTTATCCAGATTATTTGAAATCTTGCAAAAAGAAAGATAATATCCTTTCTACTTAGTTATCACTCATCTTTTTAAATCAAACAATATATATTTTGATATTTAGGCTCTTAAAAACAGAAAATTAGGCAGTTTTAAACTTTTATTTGATTTCGTTATATTGCATGTGTTCCCAAAACGAAATATATAATCCATTATATTATAAATGAGTGTTATTTATTCGTTTTTTTAATCTTTTGTAATAAATCACATTTCTAATACATTAACATTTATTTAATTTATAATTAAAGTATTATAGCCTTAATAAAATTTGCTTTAAATCGACTGTACTTTCCTTGTAAATATAACCATGATATTGTTTATTGACTATATATAATAAGAAGATTTTTTTTTAAAAATTAGGAATAGTAATATTAGTCATAAATAGTATAGATTGCTGTTTAAAAAAATTGCGTTTAAAAATGGCGTTCAATTAAATTTATTATAAATTTAATTGTATTTCCTTTAATAATAATATAAATTTCCTCAAAATACAATATACTAGAAATATTACAACATGTTATTGGAACATTCAGTCCAACAGGAAATATGTAATAAATCCTTTCGTAAATTACATCTCTTCGTTACCTATAAAATAAAATACACTACAAATGAAATATCTCCCTTTACTTGGCATGAACCATAAAATCATTTCTTGTGATGAAATTATAATATGAAAGAAACAAATGTGTATATGTCTATTCATTATTTTATGAAAAATAAAATTTTCTATTGTTTGGACCCGTAGCTTGAAACGGGAGTCAAATGAATCCACTTCATCACGTTGCATTTGGTCGAATCATGATCTCAGTATTTTCAAGTTGTTTTTCAGCAGTAAGTTGCAAAAGTCTAGCAAGGGGAGGGTACGGGGTTGAAATCTAAAATCGGGATAAAATTTAGTATAATAATAGTATACATTTAGAATGTTCATTCATGAAAATATTAAGATGCAATGTTCAGCCAATTTCAAGAAAATGGTCTTCAAACTTTTGGTAAAGCTTATATAATGATAACTTGACTCCCGTACCCATGATCCCGATGGCATGGTTGTCTAAGTAACCATCTCGTATGCGGAAGATCAGGGTTAGAACCTGGCTAGGAGTTTTTTACTTTTTGTAATAACTTTTATTCAATTCAAAATTTACAAACATTCTGAATTAATATATTTTTAATTTTTTTCATCCAAAATAAATATTTATTATCGAAATACATAATAATAAAATTAAAAGTAAAAAGAAAGAAATTATAAATACAGATGGATTAAAAAATAATTATTTAAATTTAATTAACTATTTACAGATAGTTTTAATTAATGTGCTAGTTATTTTCATGCTAGGATAAATGTTTATTATTTTAATACTTAAATTATAATTTAATATTTAAAGGAAAAATAATTAAAAACGTAACATTAATGGCTAGAGGTAATTTAACTTGCTTGCATCATTTTTAAACAATTCATTTTCAAATTCTTGGATTTTAATAATAATAATTATCAATTCTAACTCAACGAAGCTGTATTTATATCAAAAATTGAAGGGATCAGCTGATATCTGTTAAATATGTAAGTAAATTTCCCCTATTGCAATAATCAAAAGAAATAGTAGAGAACAGATGTTAATTTATTGAATGCACAGGCAGATGGTTCAAAACGTATTAAGCATATACAAAATTTTTATTTAATCGAACATGATCAGGAAATAAATTTTTGCGAAGATAGTGTAAAAATTCAATCAATTGTCATGACCAATTTTGATAAGATGATAAGGTATGCATGGTTCGCTGCCCAACTTTCTGATGAAAGAGAAATAATGAAAAACATGGTTTAAAAAATGTATATAAAATGTAATATTTGATTAATATTTATTTTTGATTGTTACTATTTATTATTTTAATAATATTTTTATTTTTAAACATATTTTATCTTTTACTTCAAAGTAAGACACAATTTTTAGTTGAGTTTTACAGAACTGTACATATAATCTACAGCTGAAAGAACGAAATAGCATTACCCATTTTGAACAGAAATTTTTAATTTTAAAATTTTAATTATCATTAAAATGTGTAAATTACCTTAAGATTCTACCGAATTATAAAGTTTTAAATATTACAGTTTTAGAATAGTCAACATAATCATAGCCTTGGTCTATAAAATGGAGATTTTAAGAAATGCTGGACATAGATTAGTGTAATTCTGAAATAGTTCAGAGAGTGGTTAAAAATTCAACGATTTTATAAAGCAGAAAAATTAAAATTTTCATAACTCACTTAGGTTTAATCGCAAAAGAGTGAACTTTTTATTTAAATAGAAAGTAAAATATTTAAGATACTGCTCCTTTGAAGACTAACTGGTCAGTTAGGAATATTACTTATGTTTAATTTTCTGTAAATCTTATATACGTAACACCATGTCCATGATTCTGCCAAATTATTAGATATTAAAGCTATTATTTTAATTGTCTCGTAAATATTATCCGTTTATTATGTGCATGAAGCCTTTCTAGTGGACATCAGTCAGGTCACATCATTGTATTATTGAAAATTCATATATTTAGTTGTTTCATTTTCAAAATTTTGGAATATTGTAACTTCATTCTTCATTCATTAGGATATTGAACTCCTTTAACTTCAATGAACTTCATTGGGATATTGAATTCATTCTTCTTCTTCTCACAAACTACATAGATATAAAAAGAAAACCTTGTCCTTTAATTTCCAACCGAAAGAAAATAATACGGCTAGATAATTAATGAAACATTTAAACGTTTCGTACTCCAGGGTAACAATTCATTCTATTGTTGAAAAAATCAGATTTAAAAAATTTCAAAAAATTGCCGATAATCAAAAAAAAAATCGCGCAAAAGTAAATTGGTATTTTATAAGAGAAAAATTTTAAATTTTGAAGGGGAGCAAAATTTACTTCCTTGCGATATTTAGAAAATTGTTTTAGAAAGATATCATGTGAAAATACCAAAAATTAGCTTAATATTTAATTAGTTTAAATTTTAATAATTTTTTTAATATTACTCCGAAGTTCAAATTTTTCTATCTATAAAGAATTTCATAGCTAAAAAGAATGGCAGCGCACCATGGATGCATTGACTGCAATTCAGTAATATTAGTTACTGAAAATGGTCTTCGAAAAATGCATAATCTCGAATTTGTTAAGTATTCATAAATAGTTAAAGCAATTCTCCGAAATTTCTATTGGTAAGACTGACTTGATCTACTTATTAATTCTTAATCATTGATTAGTGACACTGTAAAATGTCTTTCTCATTATTTGCTATAAAAACGATGAATGAAATGACGCAATTATTATTAATTATTAGATTTTAATTATAATTAAATTATAATTTTTAATTAGGATTTTGTGATTCTACTCAATAGATTCTTCAGAACACATTTTTCGGATTTTTCCCATTAGCCTCTTGCCCCATTATGACGTGTCCCAACAGGTGCATCGGATTATTTCACTTTTTAGTATTTAAATCTGAAATTAAGTGTTAGCGAGTCGTTTCTTAAATTGAAAAAATCACTTGTTAAAGCCTTAACATCACAAGTGTCTATTATGTTATTATAGGGATTGAAATAACAATGAATGTAAATAAAATAATATTTTATATGTGGCAGAGAGCGAAAACAAACGAAAGATATTCGTTAGGTTTGTGATTTGTGTTGGCTCATTTAATAAAAAAATTGCCATGCTACAGAATTTATAAAATTCTTATTAATAAAGTCGTTATTTTTTTTTTTTTTTTTTTTTTTTTTTTTGTATTTTGGAATATGGTATTCAAAGGTAACTTTCTCACTCACTGTACTTTTTTATAATTTTTTCACACTATACTAAATATTTCGTGCACATTTTAAAACTTTTTGATTAGAGGAGTAGATATGGCATCCTAAGAATATCGTATAAATCTCTTCCTTTAGAGATTAATTAGTTTATTAGATGTACCGATTATTATCATAAATAAGTGAGTAGAAAGTTCGAAGACTTTTTATTTCATATCCACAATTAAAATAAAGTTAATGTCTGGGTCTCAGAAGTGGAGGAGATATAGATAATTCCAACATTGATACTTGAAATTTTCAGTTCTTTCTTTTAATGATTAAAATTTTGAACTAACGCTAATTATAGGGAAAATACACTCATCCTACATATTAGCGTGTGGGATGTGCGACTGTTGACATTCTACTGGCAAGACAGTTTGTCTACAAGGGCCAAATTTTTCATATTGATACCTTGAAGGAGGAAAATAGGCAACTTGGAGCAATGTTTTTCAAATTTTAATTAATTAAAGAAAAAGATGAATTTCGACGTTTTTCTGTGACAAATTCAAAAATATTATTGCACCAAAACAAATTTTAAATTATCTTAAAATTTAAAATATTTTCTATTTAAAAATATCAATGTAATAGTAAAAAAAAAAATTTCTTTTCATTTAAATTTTTTTTACTTATTTGGTAATTAATTAGCTTATCATTAGATTAACTATTAAACTAATTTTTCCGTAAATTTCAAAATTATATTATATATTTGCCCTGCAATTTGGACAGTTTTTCTTTCATCAAATATTTCTTCTCTAGAATTTCTTCCGTTGTTCAAAAATAAAAAAGATTTACTTTTAATATATATGCAGTTTAGAAGATAAATGAAAAAAAAAATAGATAGAGCAGACATTTACGTTTGTTAAAGCTATATGATAGCAGGAGAATGTTTTAAAATAAAATGATTCACTCACATAATAAATAAAACTGAATTTAGACAATTAGAACAACACATACTTTAATAAATATTTTAACGTAATCATGGAAATGAAATTTCTAAATAATTCATCTAAAATCAATTATAATCAGTATACCTAGTTAAACAAATAGCCGTCTGAAGTGATATGTATAAAATAATGAAAACTATAGATGGCATTCTAATATAAAAATGCATATTATTGAAATTAAATGCAAAAAATTTTCTATTTTTAATAACATATAGAATTAAAAATAACAATTTTAAGGAAACATTTTCAAAAATTGAGTCAAATATTCAATAAAACATTTCAACGACTTTGAATTCATATTCGTTAAACGAATAAATTATAAAAATTCATTTCTTTAAAATGTCAATAAAAATTTACAAGTACAGCTTATTCAAATGAAACTGATGTAGCAAAGAGGTCAGATAAGTTAAACTTACATCTCTCTAGAAATTTTTTAAATGGGACTTTCTTTCTGTTATTTTTAGCTTTATGCTCGGTTTTTTAACGATATATTTTTAGAATCTTCTTTTACTTATTTTGATAAATCTCCTCCTGATTTGTAGGCTTCTTTTATACAAATACTTCTTTTCACAAATGTCCCATTTTTAATGTTTGTCGTCTCTGTGTTTGCAAGAATGCCTCGTTAAATGACGCATTTGAGCAAATGATTTTCCGCAGATTTTACAAGAAAATTGGTTTCCAATGTGATTCCTATTGGTTCCTATTCATATGTCTATTCAAATCCCATTTTTGTCTAAATCCTTTCCCGCAAACATCACAAGAAAATAGTTTCTCTCCCGTATGGCTCATTAAATGCACATTTAAAGCATTCTTCTGTGCATATGATTTTCCACAAATATAACATGTGTGGTTTTTCTCCATCATGGGTTAAGAGATGCCTTTTTAAATGATAGTTTGTTCTGATCCTGCAAACAGCACAAGAAAAAGGTTTCTCTCCCGTATGCGTCCTCACGTGTGTCTTTAGATTATTCTTATGATGAAACGATTTTCCACAAAAGTCACATCGGTGTTTTTTTCTCCACCGTGGATTTGCATATGCGCTTTAAAATTATATTTTTCTTTGAATACTTTTTCGCAAACTTTGCATGTCCACCGTGTAACATTAGTAGTCACAGTTTGGTATGGTTTAGGTTGGAATTCTTTCTGACAAGCACTTCCTTTGCTTTCATTGCAATCGGGAAGGACCAGGAACTGCATGGACGTCACTTACGGGGCATTTGTAATATGTCTTGTGTTTTTCCGAACATGAAACAGAACTTATACTGATTGATTGATCAGTCTCGAAAGTCACTTCGTTCGATAAAGTTGAATCAGTGTAAGGATACGAAATTCTGTCGATTATTTCAGTAAATACTGATGATAACTCAGGCAATTCCTCACAGCCGGAGTGATGAACTCATGTCTCTCAAGGTCTTTCATTCGCTGTTCCCTGCATCCAACGGCTATTTAAGCAGATATGCCCTTTTTGCGGGTCAAATTCAATACAGTCCAAACACCTCAGCATTTTCAATTTTATCCGAGACTCACTTCAATATTTTTGTTTCATTGTTTGAGATAAATTAGTGATTTTTATTATTTTTTTTTCAATTCACTTCACAAACACTGCTCAACACAAATGTTTGAATATTCTTGTGGCAGACGTATAACTCGAAATTTGATAAGCATTTTTTAAATAAATGAAGGCGGTTCAAGAATGAATGTCGTGATAGTGTTAAAGATTAGATTTTACACAGATTATTTGAACTCGGGCAAAAAGGAATCCTAAAATATTTCCTACTAAATTTTCTGGGTTTTCATTAAACAAATTTCTTCCACATTCAGAAATCAAATCTCTAAAGCAAGATATCGCATATTCAAAATTTTGAATATTCGAGATTATGATTGCGGTTCAAGAATGGATGTCCAGATACGGTTCAAGAATAGATGTTATCTGGATTATTTGAACTGGTTCAAAAGGTAAACAAAATCATTCCTACTTAGTTATCACTCATCCTTTTAAATCACACAAAATATATTTTGCTATTTTATCTTTTCAAAAATCTAAAGAGACAGATTTCACCTTTTATTTGATTTCATTACATTGCGTGTGTTCCTGAAACAATATATATGATTCATTATATTACAAATGAATGTTAGTTATATTGCTTTTTAATTTTCTTTTTTCTTATAAATTCGCGTTTGTAGTACATTCACATTTATTTAATTTATCAGTAAAGTATTATAGTTTTAATAAAATCAAATATTCATTACTCGCAACATAGATATAAAAAAGCATGCAGTATTTATGATAAAGAGAAGTTGTTTCTTTTAATTAGGAGTAATAATAATAGTCATAGATTATATAAATTTCGCTTTAAAAACCTTCCGCTTAAAAATGCCATTCTATTATTATAATAAATTTAATTTTATATTCTTTCAATAATAAGATTAATTACATAAAATTATACGAGATATATCACAACAATATATTTCATAGTGGAATATTGCACCAAAGAGCAAATATTTAATAATTCTTTTCCAAAATTAAATTTCTTCTTTACATTAGAAAATAAAATATATAGCAAATGAAATATTTATCGTTTGTTATTACAGACATAAAAGCACTTTGTGGGACCAAATTGCAATACAAACCGTACCAATGTAGAAAATTCCATTTCATCATTAAAGGAAAATTAAAATTTTCTCTGTTTTAAATATTGTATAATGAAATAAATTCTCCAAAAAATGCATAAATGCATTTAATTATATAACATCTAATGACGAAAACCGTCCATATAATGTTATAATTAACAAATAAAAAAACTATAATTTCTCATTTTAAAATACTGACTGAAAGCGGATATACTGCGGAATTCCCGCAGTATTATTAACTAAGAAACTGCACATATAAGAGTTCAGAAGAGGCTCGAAAAAAAAATTGATTTTAAATATAATTTTTATGATAAAATATCAGATCTTTTTTAGAAATAAAAATTTCATGCGCACAGGAGATTTAGAGAAATTCTCCTTTGGAAGTCTTGAAAATAGAATCTATAGAAAATGTATTTAAGTAATTCCATCTTTTTTGAAACGCATTCGAGATGGATTGCGCAATTTTCTGTGAAGAATTTTAGAGCTAAAAAAAGGCAGCACACTGTGGATGCAATGATTACATTCTGTTTTGGGGGATGGTCTTCGAATTCACCTCGAATTTGTTAAATAATCATAAATAATCAAAGCCTTTTTCCGGAATTTCTGTTGATAAGAAAAAATTTATCAACTTCTTAATTTCTAATTATGGATCAGTGGCAATGTAAAATGTCTATAACGTTACTTGCATTATAAACGACATCTAAATCGATGAAATTATGATTACATTTTATGATTCAACTATGTGGATTTTTCACTGAAAATTTCAGTGGATTTTGCCTTTAAAGCATTAGCAAAGCATCAATACAATGCCATTTTTTTGAACAATTTCAGATCCAAATTGAACTTATAACGCTTATGTAAATTTAAGTAATGATTATTAATTTAGGGTTAAAAGGTAAAAATATCCACAATTTTCCTGAGTCTCGGCAACAAATTATCCTGGAAAAATCGAAATAACTAGATCTTTATTCTTGTGTATGATATTGAATATTAATGGAATATGATTAACTCATGTTGCGTTAGTTTTTGCATAATTGTTTTGATCATGCCTTTATATATGAACATAAACATAAACACTAACGTCATTGAATCAGCCCTTTTTCTTTTGAGTCTTAATTTCAAGAATGTTAAATTATATTGTCTCAAAAATACGAGAAATATTAAATTAAATATGATAGTTCTCAATGGACTAAAAAAATAGAATTATTAATTCGAGCATCTCACGGCATTGGACAATAAAGACTTTACCTGCAAGCAGAGAACACAGAATTTATACATTTGAAGAAAATCTTGAATCACTCAGAATATCCAGTTTGATGTCCAATTAATGATACAAACTTCAAGGTTTGGTATTTGGCACAATAAAATTTATTTATTGTATAAGAATGAGTGGGCACAAGATATGGAATGAAGTGCAAAAACCAGAAAAAGACGAAAGAATTAATACAGTTATTATTGCCAGGAATTTTAGGAATTGTTTCAGAATGAGGGGACAAAACCTCGTATTAATACTGAAGAAAAAATAATTAAATATCAATTTTGAATTCCCCTGATTAGCATGATTTCCATAAAATTGAATCGATATTATTTCATATAGTACAGGGAATGGAAACACTGAAATATATTCGTTAGATGTGTGATTTGTGTTAGTTCATTTGATTGAGTTATCACGCTCCAAATAATATACAATTTGTATGAATCAAGATGTTCTTCTTTGCACCTTTGAATGTGCCAGAAAATGACATCATTTTCCTTCGAAATGTTTGATACTAATTTTTTTTAAATTATATATTCCAAGCTCATTTCAATACTTTTTATGAGAGGAGTACGCATAGCATACAGAAAATATTTTACAGCCCTGTTTCTTTTGCAGTTAACTTACTTATTAGATGCATCGATTATTATCAGGAATAAATGAGTAAATTATTTTTATTTCATATCCACCACTAAAAGAATGTTAATGTGAAAAATACATAATCATTGGTTTCTGATAATCTTTGAGAATTTTAAGGAAAAATTTGAGTAACAATATACAGTTCGGATACAAATTCCTGAATGAATATTGTATATGCTTTAATATATTGGACTTGACTAAAATGTTTTTCAAATGGCATAAAAGTTGATTTGTTTTCTTATTTACAACTTAAAGAATTTTAACGTGAGAAACAAATTGCCGTTTGTTTCTGATTGAAGTTGAGCATTTTAACGAAAAGTTAAATAACAATATACAATTCGGATACTATTTTTTATCGAATATTATATATTTTGTGTCATTAAATTAGAATTTGGGGAACCTCTGATTAATCACTAAATGTATAATGAAGTAAGAAGAACGATCGAAAGATGATAAAGAGAACTAAAAAATTCAAGATAAAAATGAATAATAACAAAATCAACAACCGTCTTGATATAATCTCGAACTATAAAGATATTATATTCAAAATTAAATTTAATAAACTTTATTTGAACATTTTTAAACTTCTTAAATTCTCAAATATTCTGCTAAAAGATGCAAGATTGACTATATAAATATAGCGATCAAAAGTAATATTAAAAAAGAATTACAAAAAAGAAAGTGATAAGCCAATTCCAATGTCTATGCTTGAAATTGTTCAGCCTTTACTTTCCATGATTAACGATTTTTATATAACAGAATTTACAGAAAACTCGGACCTTATATATTATTCAGTTAAAATTTATTTAATTGCAGTGAACAAAATTATTCCTTAGAAAAATATTTTTGACCCAGTATTATCAAATCAAAGTTTTATTATATTTGTAAGAGAATTTATTAATTCTTTAAATTCTAAGAAGACTTAGTTTCTGCTTTTTCAAATTCCCTTTGCATTCCTTTCATTTTATATCAAGATATTTTATCATTCTAAAGGATTAAAATAAATTTCTGTTTCGGATAAAACCGTAATAAAAAGATGATTCAAATTTTTGACGGAATTAAAATGATTCCTATTATGACAAAAAAATATCCCAACGTTAAAATAACATATTAATCGCATTTCGCATACACACTCGTGGATTGAAATTTATGGGAATTTAAGACTTACTTGCAATCAAGAAATTTCATGAGTGCAGCAGTTCACTACAGTAGATATTCTATCAGGTCTGATTGAAATAGATTGTGATACAATATTTCTGTTCATAGGATTACTTAAATAATAGAAAAATATAAAGATATAAAATAAAAGTCGTTAGAAATTAATTTTTTTGTGAAGTAATGAAGTAACAAGTTGTTTAAATTAAAGCACCCATTTTCACGGAAATTCCGTATTTCATCAATTCATCATTTTTATCGCCAAATTTAACATAAGCAAAAATAGAACGAAAAAAAATTATAGCTGCTAATTTATAAAATATTCTGTTAACATTATATTTACAGTGAAAAATATTATGATTTTCGTTATATAAATAACATGATGGGCTTTAATAAATAGTTCAGTATAATTTTAAATCAGTAATTCAATAATGAATCATTTCTTTTTTCGTCATTTTCATTATAAATTCGTAATTTCATTTACAGAAACATTCTCTAAGATAAATTTGAGAACAATAATTCAATTTAAACGCTAACTTCTCAAAAGTTTCAAAATCTCGAGGTCAAAATTTTTCGAAGATTATACTTCACTGAGGGCTATCATGCAGATTAATGAGACTTCTAGTTGTGAAGAATGTGAATATGAATTCACATTTTTCTAAACCTAAACTTTCCAAATATTTTTTGGCGAAATTGAATCCTCCTGACACATGCGCAAAACGAAACATGCAAATAGATATGTGCTTTCCTTAAATATTAAGCACAATTACTTCTAAAGCTACTTTAAACAGCAAAGGATTTTATTTGCTGTTCCTAAAAGGGTTCGCTGTAATAAGGTTAAAAACGTAGAATATCAAACAGATCTTCCTTTAACGATATATAAGTTTTGTCCATAATTATCAGAATTTTTCTAAATTGGGCTTTACAATGTAAATAAGCATATTTTTGAATCCCACGTGAATATATAAGAAAAGATTTCTGTGTTAAACTTTCAAAAGTATTTTTTTATTAATTTCGAAAACATAAAAACAGAAATTTAATGAATTGAACTCATTAACGAAAGCGCAAAAGAAAAAAAATTCGGAATAACTTATGCTTTAAAACACACACAAAATATATTTCTCTATTCTATCTCTTCAAAACTGTAAATAAGATAGACTGTTTTTTTTTATTTCGCTTCAATGCATGCGTTTTCAGTTCAGAATATATGATTCATTATATTATATATGAATGATATTTATTAGTGTATTTTTATTTTTAGTCCCCTCTATTCTATTAAAGTCACATTTTAAGCAAATAAACGTTTAATTTATAAGGTAAACTGTTAATTTATAAGTAAATTCTTAACATTTATTTAATTTATACTGTAAATTTCTGATGGATATCAGTTCCTTCATATCATGATGTTAAAAACAAATATGTATCCGGTTGATTTTTCTCCGAAATTTTTTTAATATTGTAATTTCCTTTTTTATAGGTCTAATAAAGTACACAGATGTAATATATAAATCTTATTCTCTAAATTTCAACAATTTAAAAAAAAGCCACAGGATTATATAGTTGATGCAACAATCCAAAGGTTTCGAATTTCAGCTCAACAGAGTAATCTATCGTTGGGAATCGAATAAAAATATAATTTTAAAAAATTGCGGGATTTAAAAAAAATGTGTGCGCTTCTTAACTTGACCTAACGAAATTTTTCAATATTGTAATTTCATTTTTAATAGGTCTAATAAAGGTACACAAATGTAAAATATAAATCTTATTCTTTAAATTCAAACAACTGAAAAAAAGTCACAGGATTATAAAGTTGATACAACAATCAAAAGGTTTCGAACTTCAGATTAACTTAGTAATCTACCGTTAAAAATCGGATAAAAATATAATTTCAAAAAATTGAGGAAATTCAGAAAAAATTCGCTCACCTATTAAGTTGGCAATATGCAAAAAGATCATTTTTTTAATTTGGAAATGTTCCAATATATACTTTTTTTACGATTATTTTTTTTGGAAAAAAAATGCAAGAAAACACTCAAAATTAGCTTAATTTTTAATTAATTAAAACTGTGAGAAAAATTTCAAAAATTCGACGCGAAGCTTTCAATCCCACCCTCCAAAGACGCACGCACGCACACACACACATATATATTAAAAGAATCATTTTATGATTGATTTAAACTAGTTTCAGAGAAATTTAAAATGTAAGATTGAAAGCAAAGAAAATAGATACTGATAAAAGCGGGATTTTTTTTGTCTTTCTATAAATCTATTTTGGTAAATACCAGTTAAATTTGAATAGCAGTTTTTCCTAGCATTTTCAATTGGCTAATTTATCATTCATAATGGTGAAATTTACTAAAATGTAAATGTAAAAGTGCGATCCCAATATTTGAAGTCTATCAATATTGGAAAGCCCTAATCGCCAGCTCATCGAATTACGGAAGCTGCCTCAGACGATTGGATAACACTACAAAATTTCTTCTTTCCTTATATGTGATTGATTGATTGAATACCGAGGCATGTACTCTGCTCCTTCGAGACTCTGTAGTATGCAAATATAAATAACATATAATTAAATGAAAATTTTGAACTCCTCTCTATCTAACAAGTTTCAGAAAATCGACTCAAAGTTTAGTTTATCTTTTTGTTTATAAGAAGGGAACGAAAACACGATATTTGTTAGGTGGGAGACTTCTGTTAATAAATAAGAGCAAAAATTACTACGTTTCAAATAGTATAAAATTTATATTTATGAACGAAGATTGTTTTTCATATTTTGAGAAAACCTATTTTTCACGATACACTAAATATTTCCTGTAACATTTTTTTGTTGAGGAGTAGACAGAAATCTTAAAAATATGTCACAGAGCATTTTTAGGTTAATTAGCTTATTAGATGCATTATTATTAGAAGTAAATGTGTAAAAAGAGTGAACATATTTTTTTAATTTCATATACACAATTACAATAACATTCATGTGATGAATAATTAATCATTAAGGTTGATTATTTCTGATGATCATAGAATGATTTAAGTAAGTGTTGAGTAAGAATATATAATTTTGCTATTATACCTTGAATAAACGTCATAAATGTCTTATTATATTCTATTTGACTGAATAAAAACTTAAAGAATCTCTGCTTCATTTTTTAAGGCAGAGTATTTTAAAGAAAATAAAAATTCTAGTTGATGATAAAATAAAAATTGAAAACATTAGATAAACATTCTTTTAGGTTATTTAACATAAAGTATTACAGAAAAATAAGAAAAAAAAATAACCTTTCAATAAATTGTTTTTTTTACCTAGTACCACCATACATAATCCCACCACTCTATAGCTTCAAAATTAGTATGAAACATCAAATAGCGTGTTTCATTTCATTAAATACCAATTTACTCACTCGTATTGTAGCAAGTACCCACAATTCAAAATTGCGTTTTGATCTGTATAATTTTTTTTCCACATATTTTAAGTTTTACCGTTGATGCATACAATTTCGTATGAAACTGTATTCGGAAACAAATGTTCTACTAAAAGATACAAGATAAATTATACAGATATAACGATCAAAAGTTTTAATAAAAAAAAGTTTCAAAAATGGAAGAGATTAACTAAATCCAACGTCGCTATTTGAAATTTCTCAGTTCTTTCTTTCTATGATTCATGATATTTAACTAACGCAATTTACAGAAAGAATACAGGCCTGACTCATTATTCGGTCAAAAATAAATGTCTTTTTTTTTGTGCATGAGTCTAGTTACTTTCTACAGGCAAGCCTGTTTAGACTACAACTTATAATTTTTTTTTCTTCTTTATACCTTGAAGTATGAGAATATGAAACTTGAAACAATATTTTTCAAATTTTAATTAAATGAAGAAATAAAGCTGAATTTCGTGAAGTTTCTGTGATTAGAAATTTACATTTTTAGAAGTAGAAATTTACATTTTTGATAGATAATAATTTGATCAGATAGATTTCATAGATAAAGCAGATATTTCCATATATTTATTACAGCAGGAATTAAATGTATTTAATAAGCCGAGTTTAATTAAGACAATTAAAATAACGCATTTTTCATAGCAGATATTTTAACGTAATCATGGATATGAAATATAAATGATTTATCTGCAAATACAATCATTATTCCCTGCAAACCGTCGTCTGAAGAAATATGTATAAAATAATAATTACAGCAGGTGACCTTCTAATATAAAAATTGATACTATTATTGAAGTTAAATGAATATTTCCATATGTTTTTAAATAAATGATAGATCAATCCATTAATAAATAATAGAATTAAAAATAATAATTATAAGCAAATACTCCTAAATACTGAATCAAATATTGAATAAAACATTTCAATCAATTTGAATTCATATTCGTCAAAGGAATAAAATATAAAAATTCTCTTTTTTAAAATGTCAATAAAAATAAAATGAATCTTTGAGATCAGTCAAAGAATACTAGTGGTGTAAATAGGCTAGATAAATAAATCGTATAGTTCGATAAAAACGTCCGCAATGTTTTTTTAGCGATACTCTCATAGATTGTTCATTTACTTATGTTCATGAAAGTTCTTATGATTTCGTAAGCTTCCTTGATGCAAATATTGTTTTCCACAGGTGTCGCATTCATATAGTTTTTCGCCTGTGTGTTTGTAAGCATGCCTTTTTAAAGAATACATGAGAGCAAATGATTCTCCACATTCTTCACATGAAAAATTTTGTCCTTTGTGAATTTTCATATGCCTCTTTAAATTACCTTTTTGTGTGCATTTTTTCCCGCAAACACTGCAAGTGAACGGTTTCTCACCCGTATGCGTCCGCATATGAGTCTGTAAATTATACTTTTCCGGAAACGATTTTCCACAAAACTCACATCTGTGTTTTTTTTTTCTTCCTCATGGATTTGCATATGCCTTATAAAACTTCTTTTTAGTTTCAATACTTTTTTACAAACGCTGCAAGTGAACACTTTTACATCATCAGTCTCTGATTTGAATGGCGTGGGTTGAAATTTTTCCTGACACACACTTCCTCTCCTTTCATTGAAGGGCAATCGAGAAGAACCAGGAACTGCTTGGACGTCACTTACGGTGCGTGTGTCGTAAGCCTCAGATTTTTCCGAAACTAAGACCGCACTTGAACCGATTTGTAGATCAGTCCCGAAAGTCACTTGTTTCGATACACTGGAATCTGTGTAAGGTTTTTGATTTCTATTGAATATTTCAGCACAGACCGATGATAATTCAGGTAATTGCTCGGTATTCAAAGAGATAAACTCATTTTCATCAACTTCCAGTTCATCTTTAATATCCTGCAATATTCTATTTGCATCCTCCGTTCCCAGCATCCACGGGCTATTTAAGCAGAAGTGTCCTTGTTCACGCTCAAATGGTTCATTGCAGTTCAAACACCTCAGCTCCGTCATTCTTTAACCGAGACTCTCTTCAGTATTTACTCTGAATTGCTAAAAAGTAATATAAATAAGGAGGCCGTATTTTAATCTTTTCAACTCACTTCACAAAAATTTATTAATGCAAATTCATGAATTTTTTTGTGACAGATAATTAATGTGAAATTTAATAAGAGCATGATACTCAATTTTTAGCAGATGGTCAGGAAATATAATTTATCAATTTAAATTTTCTATATTGAGCAAAAGATATTTGAAAGTTTAAAAATTGGTAATTTTTTCTCGGGCTGGTGAGGAGTTTTAATGAAAAATAATATAGATTTGAAAACAAATTCTATAGTGTGAATAAATCGCTGAATAAATTATATCATGAAGATATTTTCAGTGAAACAAGCAATTGAAATTTTAAAAGTATCCTATATTTAAAGGTTATCTTAAAGATTCATTCCAATATGTATTTCAATCGCAACAAAGGATCTGAGGACATTTGGGAATAATCATTTTGAAATTTCTTTTAAAAAAAATTATGTTCGTATTTAATTCGAATATTTATTTAATAAGGGTTTCAACAATCAACAGCATTTCAGAAAGAAATATAAAAATCATTTAGTAAAATAGCTCATTTTCTTATTCTGAGAATTTTCGGAATAATGATAGATTGCGTGGTACGTTGTAAGTTCTCCGCATTAGAACCAGAGAGTTTCAGGTTCGAGACCCGATGCCACAAAGGAACCGTTGTAAAAGCGGTTTGGTGGCCGTTAAATCCGTCGCATCCTAAAATCATCCGCTGCAGTGGTGCAGAAGTTAGGAGCAGGGATGCTCGTTCATGTTTCGTCCTCGTTTGTGGATAATAATGAAAATCTGACCGCGGTTCAAAAGGGCGAGGTTATTTCCCAAATGGCCTCAGTGTTGCTTTAAAACGGAACGTTAATATAAGTAATCCAACCTGAAGTGATGGATATTGACGAAAAAGCGTATCCCCATTATTTAAATTAGTGTAAAGGGAGGCAAAATCCTTCATACTTAATTTTCTGGTGCTTCAAGAAATCAATTTCTTCATCATTCAGAAATGAAGCGACAAAATCATATCATCCTTTTGAATGAAACTCTCAATAGGTGAGATTATGAATGATGTTTAAGAGTAAATGTCCTAAGCCTGCATTTAAAAAGTACAAAAAATAATTTCATTAAAGAAGAATATTTTACAACAGTAGAGGGAAGTTAAATCTCTTTTTTTGGCTTTTCTTATGAGAGATTTCTTATTTTTGTTGCATATGAATAACAACGGTGTTGAATTACATCATCGCTGCAATGTTCTTTATCAGTGCATATACACGGATTGGCAAAATGTATGTGAATACTGTGTTAGCCAATTCCCAAACAAAATTAATAATATATTCCAAAAAATCAATCAATTCGTACATTTCCAAGTGGCGAATGCAATTTTGAACAAATTCATCAGAAAAACGCGCATTTTGGATTACGTTAAATTATATTGAATTTGTATTACGTTCAATTATATTTTAGCGTTTTACAGGGGCTGTAAACCGCTCAAATCCATTAAAATCCGCATAAAATTAGGATGTTGTTTTTTATTTAATTTGTATGCGTTTAAATAGATTTGTTTAAGCTACGTTTGATCAAATATTTAAAAGGTTGTTTTGAAAACTAAATATAAAGCAAATCTTTTAATCCCGATATGTAATAAAAACCAATTATGACAACAACTTTTGAATCTTAAAAGACACGTTCTTGTTTTTCATATAAATCCATATAAAATCAAACGATAGAACAAAAACTTTCCGTAAGAATTGAAAACTACATAAAATAAAACAAAGGAACCGAAATTAACCGAGTACTTAAATTTTGAATTTGTTCGATTTTTCCAGTTTGTTGCAGATAAAAATGTATCCTCTAAAAGTTGAAAGGAACAGGGGCGTTAAAAGTTTCTTTTGTCTTATAGACTGCTATGATTCTACAAGGGTGGGTAGAAATGTTTTCGGACTAACGAGGAAAGTAAAAAACTTGGTCCAGCTGTCCGGCAATGCTTTTATCCCCTCTCTCTAAGAGCTTACTTCTAAATCTTGAAATCAGGCATTCGTCCCTGAGATGATTTCGATATCGGAATAGAATTTCCTTTCAGCCAAATATTTTTTCAGTTTGGGGAAGATGTTGTAGTCCGAATGACTATATCAGGAGAATAGGGTATATGAGGAAGAATTTCAAACTTCCTTTCATGAAATTTTGCTATCACAGTGACAGCTTCGTGGAAGAGAGCATTGTCCTAGTGAAACAGAACTTTCTTCTTGGCTAAACATGATATCTTTTCTTTGATTTTGGAATTGAATTTATCCAGAAGATTAGCACAATATTCAGAATCGATTTTTTTTTTAAATAATCTAATAATAAAATTCCCTTAACGTCCCGAAAAACTTTTGCCATAACCTTTCCAGCAAAAGACGCACTTTTTGCTTGTTTTGGTGCTTATTCGTCCTTCGTGGCCTACTGTTTTAATTCCGGTCTGGTCTTTAGAGTATAGTAAGTGATTCATGTCTCATCCACAGTAAGTAAAGGCTTGAAAAAATCAGTTGGGTTTGTAGAGCTCCAATATCGTTATGCGCTGCAATTTTTGATCCAAGGTCACAGCAAATGCACCACCTATCTTTATGATAACTTTCTCGTACCCAAAATATCGATTAAAATAAGATATGTTCACGTTTTAGATGTACCAACATTCTCAGTAGCCATTGTCAATGTTAGTTGGCGGTAATTCAAAATATTTTTGTGAACTTGTATAACGATTTCATCTGTAGTGACTGATTTTAGTCTTCCAGAACGCTTCGCATCCATAGTGTTTATAGATCATGTTTAAAATCTGCAATCCATGTCTCAATATTTGCAAATGAAGGAGCACATTCCCGCATTGTGGTATCTAGCTCAGTTTTTATATCCGTTGGAGATTTATATATTTAGAGAAAATATTTATAATTCAGCAATTTAAATTTTCGATTTTTGCAATAGATAATATTAGATATCAATATCGATAAATTCTGGGAGTAAGATTAATAATCATTTTTTACGCAGTAAAGAAACCATTAAGAAAAAAAATACTCTTATAAAATGAATAATTCGCTCTGCCGTTGCTTGAAGAAAATATTTGCAGTGGAAGCTGGAATTGATGTTTTGAAAGTATCGCATATTTAAATTATATCTTAAAGATTCAAATGTATATATTTATCATTGAAGACCAAGACTGGTCTTAAAAACATACTAGGCATTTGGGAATAGCCAAAATCATAATATATTTATTCATAGATATTATTTCATGAAAAACGTTTTATAAAATTTTGTAAAAAAGTTCATTTTCTTATGCTGAGAATGTTGTGAATATTGG
>JAPMOR010067066.1:1816-27145 GCA_026543865.1 Argiope aurantia | reverse complement strand
TATTTATCTTTTAAATCGTATTCCTCCATCATCTATTATGTGGCATGATCGAATATTTATTTAGTCGACCGAAACCCTGTAATAAACCCTTTAAACTGTGATTTTTTATTTTACTATTTAATTAATTTTTATTTTAATAAAATCGAAGACTAAACTTGAAAGTAAAGCTGCATGAATGTCAAATTTATCACATTTCCGTAGGCTATATAATTTATAGACACAGATTGGAAATGTCTCCAGTAGCAGTTCTTATAGTTTTGCATTGCATTATTTCATTTAACATTCGGCAGAAGTGCAAATCTCCTATTTGATTTTTGTATCCAAAATTTTTTATTGTATACGCAATGCTTTGGCTGTTTCTTTTGACGAGCTATTCTCTTTTTGGTACGTCATTGCTTCAGGAAAATACTAAACTACTTTTAGTGCAAACAGTAAGTTTATTTCATTCCTATGATTTAAAATGGTTATTATTTTTAATTTGTATAGATTACATTTTTTTAAAAAATTGAATGGGTATGGTATATACTTAGCATATTTTTCTATAAATTTACTTCTACAAATATACGATCGGTATGAAAAAGAAAGCATAATGCATCATTCCAATGCCTTCTAAATATTTTTATAAGAATCGAAGCTTTAAAAAATTAAGGATCTTTTGTATAAATAAATGAGTTAATATGGACTATTTCTGAAAATTTTTCAGTGTATTCAGATAACTTGACTTCATATTTTTTTCCTATCGATTTTTTCCTATCGATTTCATATTGTGAGTCTTTAAACTCTATTCTGTGATCATTTTCTGGGCATTAGCCATGTTTTTTAAATGTTTAATTAAGCATTACATTTTTAAAAATGCATAGTTTTTCTTCCTTTTTATTTCATTTGAAAAATGAACACAATAATATTGTAGATAGTAATTCCGCGTTGAGAATTTAAGTTTTAAATAAGCTAAGTAATTAGGAATAAAATATTATTTTGTGCGTTTTCTTATTTTAAATTCTTCCTTAGTGTAGAAAATGTATTATGTCATCCTAAACTAAATTGTACATATATTTCTAACATAGTTTAATATATTTTTTCTAACATATTTTAATATTGAGATAATGCAGCGTTTCTTATTTTTCTTAGTAAGTTACAGAAATAGTTGTAACTCATAAGCTGTATCGTGATATTGTTCTAAATAGCATTAATGAATTTGGGGGAAAAAGTAACTTTCGCACTATATAATCTTTGTACTAGATCAAGCATAATTTATTGTATATATAGCAGAAAATAAGTTTATAATTTCCATACTAAAACCTTATTTGTTTATTGTAATATTTGAATTCGCTTTTTTGTGATCTTTTTAAATATTTTTTCTAGATCCTTTAGACAGAATAGAACTGTAAAAGTGCATTTTTCTATACAGTAACAAAATTGTTTATAAAATGTTTATTGATCTGAGGAATATGAATTAATTTAACATTAATTAATTAACATTGGTGGGGAAGTCTTGTGGTGGTGACTTCATAAAAGTCAGATAACAACTTCCGGACACGAGTGTATACTATTGTCTAGTGGCTATGTTACTCGGCTATGAACCCTAACGTTGCGAGTTCGAACCTCAGCTTGCACAAGTGTTTCATGATCCACATGGCTTATTTATCACCCTAATTCATTTGGTAATTTAGTTCAAACTCACGCTATATAAGTATCTATGTATAGATAAACATATATCCTCAATTACGTACTCTAGTACTTACTGTGTTACGTATATAAGCACGTACTTATTACATATTTAAGTATGTACTTATATGCTTAAATATACATATACGAATGATAAAAGTATTGTTGATATCAATATATTGATCAAGAACTTATTAATAGTTCGAAACAATGAATTGCAATTGTATCATAAATTAAAGGAAAAATTATAAAAAAAATGCATGAGCAATATCTGTTTTTTTTTTTTTCCCCTTTAGCTTTTTCGCCATGGCGATCGATCTCCTCTTGTATTATATCCCGGCGATCCAAATAATGTAACTTGCTGTCCCGAAGGTCTCGGAAAGTTATCATTGGTAAGAGTAGATCTATAGTAAAAGTTAATATGTGTTTTTATTTGTATATGCAATCTGAGACATCTGAAATTTATTTATTGGATGAAATTTGCTTTCAATCTTTGCTATCATACCTAAAAATTATTTTCTTCTCTCGTTTTTGTTTAAACAAATGAAAATGATGAAATTAAAAATAAAAAAAACTATTGTATTAGTGGATTTGTCTTTATAATAACAAGATATCTGTATTTATTATTCTTTTATGTAAATGGTGTACTCTCAAAAGTCAGAGAATTTAAAAAACAAGGTTTTGTTTTTTTTAAAAAAATGGAAATAATTGGGAAAAAATACTGAAAATTTCTTTGTGAGCTGACTTTAAGTAAATTTGGTAGAAGCCTTTTTAAAAAGACATTTTATTATACTGTTTATAGTTATTATTTTAAATTTTAATTTATAATTCAATATTGCAAATATTATGGAACATGCAAAAAAAAATCTTAATTTTGCTATCTTGTAGTGCTCTGCGCATAGGAATAATGTTTAATTCATTATAACAATGAACCAAGTTCTCAAACTACTAAATTGTCCTTCAAAATATACATATAGGAAAAACTTCAAAACTCTAACACGTAAGGAATCTAAGGAAGAAACGGTTACAGAATTCTATCTGTAATATTTATGAAACAAGTCAAATTAAATACTATTGCTTAAAAATACAGTTGAATAAACTGTATATAACAAGAATTAAATACAGAAAACTGAACATATTATTACAACTTATTTTTACTCTTTTTCAAAATAAATTTAATTAAAAAGAATTTTCGGAAATCATTAAAAGAAAGTTCTAAAATTGAATAAAATTTGTAATCAATGCATATTATCTCTGCTTAAAGAAGTAGAATTTAAAGTAATAAAAAAAAATTTGGCAAGAAATATTACAAAAAATGCTTTATAATAAGAAGCAAATACTTCTTTATAATGAAATGCAAACATACCGCATGAGTTTAAGCAATATTTGAAAAATTCGTTAAACACGAAATTAAAGAATATGAAAAAAAAATATGCTAAATAAAAGGAAAGGAAAGATTACTGTGGAATAATAAATTAATGCCATGGCATAAAGGTATTGATAAATGTAATCATTTTATTTTTGCGTTCATTATAATTGTGAGATAATTATCAGAAGTCATCTCAGAAATTAACTGTACTGCAAAAATATTTATCAAGAAAGTGCATTTAAAAAATGCTACGTTACTTAAGGGGCCAAAATTTTTCAAAATCAAATATGAATTTTTTTACAACCAAGCATCGCTATATCTACTCCTTCCTTAAACGTATTTCAGAATTTATGTGTTTTTAAAAAATTTTTAAGAAGATAAAGAAATCTAATCACGCCATCTAAAGACCATGCATCATCCCCATCTTAAAGTAAATTTAACAGTTTATTTTTCATAGTATAATAATATAGTTAACAATGTTTCTAATAAATTTAGGAGGGATATTTTTTTTTTCTTTTTTGAGTATTTTGTGCAATTTTTAAATGCAACACAGAGACTAACCTGTATTTTTTACATTCAATTTTTCGTTGTGAGAAAAATTTGAAAATAAATTACTACTTTTATTGTTTTTACATGAAATAATTAACAATAATATATCCGACTTTATAGAAATGTTCATCTGAATAACATTTTAGAAAATAATTTTAATCCTTAATTTCGAATACCGTACTGTAATTAAAGAAATTGAATATTCAATAAGCGAAGAAACGAAATATATCTTGGTCAAAACAACCAGAAAAAGAAACCGAAATTAGTGAGCAACCCACGATTTCTAGCAAGGAAAAGGAGAAGCAAAGTTTCGATGTTAATGAAAAAAAGATCAATTGCCTGCATTTTAAGATTTGCTGATGGAATTGTAACTCTGATACTTCTAAATTCAAAGGCCAGAGAGATTATGCTTACTCACATAATCAGTCAATGAATTATGTTCGCAATGGGGTCTAGTAATTTATAGTCTTGCATACCATCTAGTCCGTATATATTGAAAATATATTAAATATTTAACTTAGTTATTCCAACACGAGCAATCTCTAAATTATAGGCAAGTAAAATTGCTTACCTTTATTGTTTTGTTGGTTGAAATCTCTTTGCTTTACATACTGATGTTGTTGTCTCCATCTAGTTGCAGCTGAAAATCTCTAATTTCTAATTAGTGGCAGGTTTAGAGACTATGACTCATTAATACGGGGAACTTATCTTTAAGAAGATTATTTAATAGCTACTTGATTATATGTTACATGATTAAGAATATATTTACAAATTAGAAGAGAATAAAACGCGTTCGTTGGTTGCCGCCAAAACGAGAGGAAGTCAACAAGCCTCTGGTGGTGATAAGGGAAAAGTTCTTTTCAGTCAAAACTGGTTACATTTAAGTTCTTGTTTCCGACACTATCCCACCTTTGAGTTTCGTAAAGGACTTTAGAAACTCAAACAAATGAGCCCAGGAGAACATTGGGCTTTAAAAGCCGGTCATAACGGGATCTTCTTGGTTGTCTCACATCTGGAACAGCACGAGAGTCACTAGAGGTAGGTGTACCAACAGGAATCATCATTGTGAATGGAGAATCACTCTTTGGGAGACATGGGATAACAGAGTTTTCACTTTGGCTGATCTCAAGAGGAAAAAGTCTCTGGAGTGGACGTAGGAAAGACCCAGATCTGCTCTGGACTTCCATGAGACGAACTTTCTTGTCTTTTAAAAGATATAATTTGATGACTCTTCCCAAAGGCCAATTTATTCGCTTGACGTTACTATCACCGATGAGAACAATGTCTCCGTCTTTAATTTTATATTCATTACGAATCTTTGAACATTCTCTAAGATGTCCAAGATATTCGATTCTGAAACGCTTTCTGAGATCTTGACACAATTTTTGCCAGTAGAAGAATCTTTTATTCATTCTCTTAGCATCTATTTGATCTATATCTGGAACTCCTATTTCTTTTACATCGCACAAAAACATAGCAGGTGTTAATGCTACAAGGTCTTCAGTGTCTTCACTTAAGTATGTCAAAGGTCTTGAATTTATAATGCCCTCAGAGTCACATAGTACAATGTACAATTTTTCAAACTGTAAAGAGGCCTTTCCAAGAATTTTTATTAAGATAGATTTCAACATACCTATAAGCCTTTCTCAAAATTCACCCCACCATGGGGCTGATGGGGGGGGGTTGAATTTCCACAAGATTTTCTTTATTGAGGCATATTTTTGTATTTTTCCCCAATCAACTGATTTCAGCTCATTAGAAGTACCCACTTAGTTGGTTCCATTATCTGAATAAATTGTAGCTGGTCTTCCTCTTCTAGAAATAAACCTTCGTAAAGCTAGAATAAACTATCTGTTGATGAACTAGTTACCAGCTCGATGTGAACTGCACGATAAACTGCCCATGTAAATAGTACAGCCCAATATTTGGTTTTATTTTTCAAATATAGTGGTCCTCACAAGTCAACTCCTACTACTTCAAAAACATAAGCATCTCTGACGCGATCTTCGGGTAGTGAAGCACTTGCTACTTCTAATGGCCGAGATGAAAAATGTTGGCATATTACACAAGTCCTTATTACTTGACGTATTGTTTTCCTGCTTTTTAAGATCCAATAATTCTCTCTTAAACTCGACATCAAAATCTGTATCCCAGCATGGCTAAGTTCAACATGCTTTTCAAAAATAAGTTTTCCGATAACATCATGCTTTGAAGGCAGCAAAATTGGAAATCTAAATGTCGGTAGATCACTTCTTTGAGAAATTTTGGTCTTTACTCTTAATAAACCATCTGAATCCAGGAATGTCTGTAAGTTCAGTTTTTCGTTCCCCAAAAAATATTGACTTTGAACTTGTTTTAAAATGAACTTTTCTGTGGCCTCTTCTTCTTCAAAATCTAGAGTACCGCATTTTCTTTCTTTTTTTGGGGTTTTAGCATTTTTATAAAAACGAAAAATGCAAGCCGTGATTCTGGTCATTTTTCGGAAAGAAGATACCTTAGAAAAGTACCTCTAATTGCTCTGTCGTGGTGTTAGTGACAGACACAATAGATTTTCTTTTTTCGGAGTATACAACGTCGAAATCTGGCATAGTTTCCGAAACAGGCCAATCTTCTATAGGCATTCGAAGCCAATTTGGACCCTTCCACCAGAGATTTCACAAGTTCCTCTGCATTGGAACCTCGGGATGGAAGGTCAGCTGGGTTTAATGTTCCACTTATGTGCCTCCAGTCTTCAGGATTAGTGAGTTTACAGATTTCCAGTATCCTGTTGTAAACGAACGTGGCCCAATTCTCATTTCTTTTGATCCAATACAAAGCATTCATAGAGTCAGACCAGTATAAGATTGGTATGTTCTCAAGTCCAAGTTCGGATATGGTTGCTTTTGCCAATCTAGCTCCAATAGTGCAGGACAAAAGTTCTAGACGTGGAATAGAGATCCTTTTCAAAGGAGCAACTCTATTTCTAGCTTGTATTAACCGGCACGACGTGTTATCAACAGATTCAGCTCTCAAGAAGATACATCTATCGTAGGCACTCTGACTTGCGTCACAGAAAACATTTATGGAAAATTTGGAATCTTTTGCAAAGTCCTCACGTACACATCTTGGTATTTCAAGAGCATTCAATTTCGGTAACTTCATCTTCCAGCGTTCGAATCTTTCAATTATCAGCAGAGGGAGTTCAGCATCCCAGGACAGTCCCAATTTCCAGCATTCCTGCAACAAATATTTGGGCTCTAGAGTCACTGGACAAGAAAATCCTATCGGATCAAAGATTCGATGAACGGTTGACAGGATTTTTCTTTTTGAAATAGGTCCTTTATCTTCCTTCATCAAACTTTTCAAATCTAGAGATATAGTGTCCTTTGGTAAATTCCACAGAAGTCCAAGAACTGCAACCTTTCGGTCTTCTTGCCTTTCTTCAGTTTTGTCTTCAATAGGAGAATGCTCCCACCCTCGAAGTTCAAACTTGGCAGTAGATAATAGTGCTTGCGATTCCGAAATAAATCTAGCGAGTTCTTCTTTTCTGTTGACGCTGAAAACACAATTATCAACGTAGAAGGACCTCATAAGTTGCTGGGCTGTTTCCTCGAGATGATATGGAACGTTTTTTAAATGAATTTCTAATGTAGCTCCCTGAAGGAAAGGACTGGAGGAGATTCCGAACACAACCCTTTTGTGCTACAGGATCGTAATATTTCCTTCGTTTCTTCTATTCTTTCATAAAAATCTGATATATGGTGTATCTCGTTCTTGTAATCCAGTTTGCAGAAAAGCCTTCTTGATGTGAGATATCACTCCATATTTTCCAACACGAAAGCGATTTATGAGAGATGGAATGAGTTCTACAAGATTTGGTCCTTTTTCGAGGAGGTCATTATGAGAAGGTGTATTCTTTTCTTTAGCTGAACCATCTAAAACGGGTTGAACTTTGGTCGTCGAATTCTCCTTGAAAACAGGATGGTGAGGTAAGAAATGTTGTCCTTCTTTGATTTCTTGCATTGGATCAACTTCTTCAATAATATCCTCACTCTGCCAATCCTGAAAAACATCATCATAATCAGCCAGCTTTTCGGCACGTTTTAAGGCTTTAAAACAACTGTTAAGTCTTCGTTCAGCTATCTTTCTGCCATCAGGAAGAGGTGGATGATCATGTATCCACGGTAGACTGACAATGTAGCGCCCCTCGTTATCTCGTGTTACACTGCGTTCAATATGTTCCTTAGCCACTTCTTCTAGTTCCTTTCTACTTTGAGTTTCCGCAGGGTCATGGATATTCAATGTATCAAGCCTCCAAAGATCGGATGTATTTACGTCGTTGACAAGTAGCGACATTAGCGTCCTGGAACTATCATTTTTATTAATTCCTGATCTTCCAATAACTGTCCACCCTAACTTGGTGTTCATCGCAATTAGATCAGGCGAAGGTTTTTTTAATTTCTCCTGTAAATAATATGGCTGCTGTATATGCCCCTAATAATATGTGAATCTCCTTGGGATCGTTTTCATACAAACAAAGATTTTCATCTAAGCAAATATCACTAACAAATATACCCAATTGTTTTACTTCTTCGATATTTTTAGGATCTAATTTGGGAAGAGAAGTGTAAATTTTATTCTGATCCATTACTTCTACATTACAACAGAAATTATTTTCTGTATTGCGCAATTTGATGGAATACATCTTGTGGTTTTCCCACCTTTTCAGTCCTTCGAAAAGTCCATGAGTCACCGTTTGTTCCCCAAGACACTTCAATTTCATTACATCCTCTACGTATTTGTTGACATAACGACCTCTGGTTCCCGAGGTCAATGATCGATCTAACATAGTGTTTTAAGTAATTATTTTTGACGCTAACAATTAAAGTCTGCAGATAAACTTCCCTGGAATATAAATTATTCGCCAACGCGAAATTTTCATTTAAAAGATTATTCTCATCCTTACTTTCATTAAAATGGGTATTATTTTTCGGAACAGAATTATCTTGATTGCACAATATGGATAAATGTTTTTTATCCATATTGTGCAATCCATATTTTATCCATATTGTGCAATGTTGTAGGTCAAAACTATTTTTGACCTACAAAATTTAGCAACATGAAATTGCTTTGCACAAATAAAACACGCAGCTTTTTTAGACAGTATACGTTTCCGTTCTTCCAAACTTAAAGTACGTACGTATTCACAATCAACAACATCATGAAATTTATTGCAGAATAAGCATTCCGGTGTTTTTATTTTTACTTCAGAACTGATCAAATCTGAACTGCTAAATCTCTTTGCAGTGAAACTTCTCCAAGGACGGGTGCCCCGATAAGCATATCATCGAAGTCGAAGCCGAACTCTTTGCAGTGGAACATCTAGGATTATTTATTTTTCCACTCGATGAGTCATAACGCAAGGGGGAAATGAATACTTTTGTTTTTTCGAACTCACGGGAGAAGCATACATAAACGTCTTTTGCTTTCAGCTGAAGAGACAGGAAGTCGAGCAATTCATCTATTTCATATTTATCCGATTTCATGCTTTTATTATACTCTAAAACCAGATCGGGAGGACGACATTTTAACAGGATTGGGCAAAGTAGATTTCTTTCAAAACATTAAGAGATTCAAGAGATCGGATTTCTGTCTGTATATTGTCAAACATTTTTCGGAATGATCTGAGTTCTTTAATAGGCAGATACGCAGTAAATTATTCAAATCGGTATGAATGAGAACATGTGATCTTCCGAAGCGCTCTTTAAGTAATTTTATGGCGATTTCGTAATTTTCTGGTGTTAACGCAAATCCTTCTATGGTACTAAGGACAGAACCACCTAGGTGTGCTTTTAAGTAATTAAATTTACTGACTTCACTTAATGAATCATTTTCATGTATGGTTGATTCAAATGAGTTCCAAAATGAAAGCCATAAACTTGATTGCCCGTAGAATTTACATATCGCAAGTTTTTGCAATTTAATGTTCGATGATTCTTTATAACAGAAACTTGGAACATTCGAAGAATCAACATTTTTTGTTCGTTCGCGTATTTTTTTGGTCGCTCTAAATTTCCAAGTTATAATTTTTTGGGTGTATTCCGCTACTTCTTTTTCTAATTTGTCTTCGGAAACGAATTCTTCAATTTGCGAATCTAGATTCTTTAATTCACTTGACTCAACAGCAAGCTGCTCTAACATTTCTTCTAACATATCGACATTTACATTTGTTTTCGTTAGTTCTGTTTCAATAGTTTTACAAATTTTAGTAACAGATGTTCTTAATACTTCCCGTTTCTTTCTTAACCTGCAACTTTCATCATCCATTTTTAGAATTGAACAGTTCGGAATTTATATTCAGTAAGAATCAATAATATATAAATTCAATAATAAATCAGTTCAAAATTCTAATATATATTTTTCAGCTCTAAATTGGAATAAACCACGCCAATTATGCCGACAGGGATGCCAAATAATATTCCAACGCGAACAATCTCTAAATTATAGGCAAGTAAAATGGCTTACCTTTATTGTTTTGTTGGTTGGAATCTCTTTGCTTTACATACTGATGTTGTCTCCATCTAGTTGCAGCTGAAAATCTCTAATTTCTAATTAGTGGCAGGTTTAGAGACTATGACACATTAATACGGGGAACTTATCTTTAAGAAGATTATTTAATAGCTACTTGATTATATGTTACATGATTAAGAATATATTTACAAATTAGAAGAGAATAAAACGCGTCCGTTTGCTATGTAAAGCATTCATAAAAAGTTTGGTCTATTAATGCATTCATAAAAAGTTTGGTGTTTTAATGCATTCATAAAAAGTTTGGTATATTAATGCATTCATAAAAAGTTTGCTATATTAAGCCTTCATCAAATGTTTGCTATATTAAGCATTCATAAAAAGTTTGCTATATTAAGCATTCATAAAATGTTTGCTATATTAAGTATTCATAAAATGTTTGATATGTTAAGCATTCATAAAAAGTTTGCTATGTAAAGCATTCATAAAAAGTTTGATCTATTAATGTATTCATAAAAAGTTTGGTATATTAATGCATTCATAAAAAGTTTCGTATAATAATGCTTTCATAAAAAGTTTGGTATATTAAGCATTCAGAAAAAGTTTGCAATATTAAGCATTCATAAAAACTTTGGTATATTAGTGCATTCATGAAATGTTTGCTATATTAAGAATTTATAAAATGTTTGCTATATTGAGCATTCATAAGAAGTTTGGTATATTAAGCATTCATAAATTTTGAGTAATATAGCCGGAACAATGAGACGAAGGTTTGATTAAAAAATAAAACCTCTGTTCCTTAGCAATTCTAGAAAAAAAACTGACCTCTGTATTCCATAACAGTTATAATATTACACTATAAATAAAAAGATCTAAAAAACAGAAAATAATTTTAATTAAATTATTTCTACTTATTTGCACAATATTGAAAATGTGTTTCTAAAATTTCTCTCTTGTAAAATTTATTTCTTCATTTTAAAAGAACTAAGTTATGATTTCTTTTTCTCATTTCCTTTCTTTTATTTGAAAGAATAAAAGCAGAAATTCCTCGTTTTACTGTGAAAAATAATATAAATTATCTTTTTTTAGCTAGGAAGGAGGCAACAGTATGCTGTCGGAAAGTATCTTCGCTCTAGATATGAAGATTTTATCACCTCGAATCCAAATGAAGTAAGTTAAAAGCACGCTTATTTAGATTTTGGCGAATTTTATCAAATAGCTTGCAGTCAAAAATACTGTTCTATTCAAGAAAAAACATATTATCTCATCCTTCTTCTTTCATTTATTTTCTAATTCTAGTGAACCTTAACGCAACAAACATTGCATAAAAGAACAAATAAAGTATACAAACGGTGTTGTATTAATGGGCAAACAAACTGAGAGGGTTGTTAATTGACATTAAGAAGAACAAAAAATTGTTATGGTGGAACTCATGTAAAAACTGTAAGGGTGCAATTCACGATGCTGGAACTCATATTGATAAGGTGAGAATCGCGAAATATATGCTCAAGTTTTGAATGAAGAAGACTCTGTAAACTTACAAACTGCACACATGTGGGCGAAGAACAATATCCATACCAGTGTGCTATGCAAATTTCAACAGAAATTTGATATCAATGTGTGCGTAAGAATTCTCGATGATTATCTCTTGAGGTCGTATTTGATGCTTGAATGCATGAATGGAACTGGAGAGGTTCAATAATGATGACGGACCTTTTTGTGTTTTAAAGATTTTATTGTTTCTCAGCTTTCGGGAGTTCCTTTGAGCTTTGCCTTTCGGCGTGCTGCTACGTCGATGATGTTACAAAGACTGATGGTTTTTTATATGTACCGCTAGAGGGCGTTACAAGTGAGAGGCGGAGCAACATGCTTACGTAACATAATCCCGCCTTGAATTTGCACAATTTCAACATTCAGACACTATATGAATTTCACACATGACAATAAATTCTACAGAATTATTACAAAAAATGAATAAATATAAAATAAAATAGAAAAAAATACTGAAATAATTCTTACATACAAATTTACACAAAATAATACTGAAATAATTCTTATATACACATTTACACAAAATAATACTGAAATAATTCTTATATATACAAATGAGTTAAAGTCTCTATATATTATCTTACAATCCTATAAATATGTAAATCCAATTGATTGTTTGGGAGTAAACATATTTGACTAATACCTCTTTTAATAACCCCATTCAAAACTCTTATTACAACAACTCTGACTAAACCATCTGAACCTTTTATTAATTCTTGAATTCGTTCCAACAAAATTTTCTGCGTTATCCGAAAATATACATGCACATTTGCCGCGTCGGGCAAAGAAGTGTTTTAAAGTTACAATTAAAGCATTAGACGTTAGATCGGTAACTAATTCCAAATGTATGGCTTTAGTTGAGAAACAAATGAAGACTGCATTATAAATCCTTTGAAAAATATCTTTGCGTTGGCCTTTATATTTAATTAAGAATGGTCCACAAAAATAGATACCACAATTTAAAAATGGTGGGCTAGGAGTTACTCTTTCCGCTGGCAGATTTCCTAATAATTGATTACAACTTACTGGTTTATTTTTGAAACAAACAATGCTTTCATTAACTATTTTTCTAGCCAAATTTCTTCCTCCAACTGGCCAAAATTCCTGTCTGACAAGATGGAGTAAGGTTTGGGGACCTACATGTAAATACCGTTTGTGAAAAGATTCCATAATTATTTTTGCAAGTCTATGATGAGCAGGAAGAAGCTTAGGATTCCTTTCATTTGGAGTTAATGTAGACTTTTGCAAACGACCACCTACACGAAGAATATTATTCTCATCTAGAAATGGTGCTAAATTTTTAATCTTACTTTGCTTAATATGAATACCTTTTGATAAATCTTTAATTTTCTCTGAAAATTCAGAAGACTGCACCTTGCTTACCATGAAGTTGGACGCTGCTTGAATTTCCTTTATTGTTACCTTACCTTTTTTACGTTCAGAAGAACACTTCAAATTATTAATAAATCTGAAAAGATAGCTTACAATTCGACAAATTTTAGTATAGTTGTTACTTAAATTTAAAATATCACAAATGAAATCACTAGAAATATTAGTTAGTAAAATTAATTCACAAGAAGTTTTAACTTCCTTCAGAAAGTCATTATTTGTATTACAATTTACAGCATCCTTTTTATTTGGAATTTCAGACTGTAGAAATTGTGGTTCATTGAACCAAATTTGACTGTTTATCAAATTTGTTGCTGACGTTCCTCTAGAGATTAAGTCTGCTGGATTGTCTATAGATTTAATATGTCTCCAGTCAAATTTGAACACAAACTGTTAATTTTTTTTAACACGATTGGACACAAATAGTTTCAATTTTTCTGGGGGAGTTTTTATCCAAGCTAAGGTGATCGTGGAATCTGACCACATATAGACGGGAATTAATGTCACTGGTAAGATCCAAATCCCCTTTCATGCAAGTCGTGTCAAAAGTAGTGCTGCTGACAGCTCCAGAAGAGGTGTTGTTGATTCTTTGATTGGACAAACTCGCGATTTGCTGCACAAAAGACTTGTTTTCACTTCACCAGATTTATTTTTTGAGCACACATAGATGACTGCACCGTAGGCCTTATTTGAGGCATCACAGAAGCAATGTAGGTCTATGGTGGTGGGATTCTTGATGATAACACATCTTTGAATTTTTAACTGGTTCACTGCCGGTAGGTCATTTAAGAATTTTAGCCAGTCATTCAAATCATTTTGTGGAATTGTGTCATTCCAATTTAGCTTTTGTTGCCAAAGTCTCTGAAGAAACATCTTAGCGCTAGTTATAATTGGGCTGATAAGACCCAAAGGATCAAACAGTCTTGCTATGACTGAAAGGACTTCTCGCTTCTAGTAGTTGTTATACAAACTGACAGTCACTTCAAACGTGAAAATGTCTGATGTGGAACGCCATTGCATTCCGAGCGTTTTAACTGTTGTTAAGTCTGGAAATTCAAAATTTCAGTTTTGATTATTTCCTAATAATCCAGGATGGTTTGAAATCCATTTGTGAAGGTGCATGCCTCCTTTACTTAAAAGTTCTATTAACTGCTGTTATAAAGCCTTGGTTTCTGGTAAGTTATTTGAACCAGTTAAAATGTCGTCAACATAAACATCAGTAAGAAGTGCTGCAAATGCTTGAGGAAATTCATTTTTTTCTTTCTCAGCTAATGCCTTGAGTATTCTGGTGGCTATAAATGGAGCACATTTTGTTCCATATGTCACAGTCCGTAATCTGTATGTTTCCACAGGAGCAAATCTATTAGGTTTCCACAGAATTTTTTGCGGGTCTCTATCAGCTTCTGCGACCAAAATTGGGCGATACATTTTCTTTATATCTGCACTAAATGCAAACTGATATGTTCGGAATTTCAAGATGATACAAATTAGTTCCTGTTGAATTGTTCCGCCGTTCAATAAAATGGAATTAAGTGAAACTCCATTGCTAGAATTTGTAGATGCATCAAAAACGACACGCAAGGGTATTGATGTGCTTTCTGGGCGAAATACGGTATGATGAGGAATATAATATTCACTATTGGCAATTTCAGGAGAATCAAAAATTCTTTCCATATGATTTAACTGGAAATATTCATCCATAAAAGCCTTGTATTGCATTGCCATTGTTTTATTTTTGTCTAATCTTCTCCAAAGTAAATTTAAACGCCTTTCTGCCATTTCTTTTGAATCGCCTAGTGTAGAACGTTTTTCTTCAATTATTGGTAATTTAACAACATACCTTCCGGTACTATCCCTCTTATGAGTGGAAAGAAAATTTTCCTCACAGTAAGTTTGTTCATATGTTTTTGATTCGACTGAATCATCTGTATTATCACCAGGAAAAGATTCTAAGTTAAAGAAATTTTTAACAGAATTCTCCAGATTATCATTTTTAAAAATTATTCCAGAAAAGAAATGAGAATTTCCGCCGTTGATTGTTCCCGTTACTAAATATCCGAACACACTATTTTGTAACAAGAGTGAATTATCATATGATCTAAATTTTTCTGCCTTCAATAAATCAAAGAACAACTCACATCCGAGTAATGCATTAATTTTACTAAGAATATGGAAAGTCTTATCCGCAAGTTTAATCTCACTTCGGAAGTTAACTTTTGAGATATCTATTTCTTTAGAAGGAATTAAATGCGTTATTTTAGGCATAATTAAAAATGATGCAGTTCTGGAAAAATCATTGTCTTCATTAAAAATGGTAGTGGTTATTTTATTTTTAACGAAGAATTCTCCTCCGTTAATATCAGAGATGGATGCATTAACCTTTTCCCGCTTGAAATCTAAAGAATTGGCCAAATCTGCAGTTATTATGTTTACCGAACTCCCAGAATCCAACAGGGCCTTTATTTTTATTTTTTGACCAAATGCATCTTCAATAAATAACTGCGCGGTGCATAGAATGTTTGAAGATAGTTTCGAGTTACTTGTAAGCGCTGACTCAGCATCAGTGGTTAGTTTTTGTGGCAACCTTGACGAGCTAGATGTTTCATTGTTTACATTAAGTTGCTCCCCCGCTCCTGGAGGCATGACCTCTGTAAGGCGCGTATCCAGATGTATCAAAGAATTATGGCCTGATTTTTGACAGCTTCGGCAGAGGAATGTGGATTTGCAGGGTGGCTTATGCAATTTCAAACAGTTCTTACAAATGTTCTATTTTTCTAAAAGCTCGATTCTTTTAGAAACACTCAATTTTAAAAATTCAGAGCATCTTTGTAAAGGATGTTCAAATTTACATAAAATACATGGCTTTACATTACTTAGTTTATTCGCATTAAGAAGAAAGTTTTTTGGCTTATTTATTGCGCCTTGAAATTCCTTTTGGAATTTGTTACTTGTAGGGTATTTCCCTAATTGATCGAGTACCATCGCTCTTGATTCTAAAAATTGCAAGAGCTCCTTCAATGAAGGTATTTGTTTTGATTGTATGGACATTTCATATGCCTTTCTACTCTCTTTGTCAAGTCTTTCTAATATTATATTTACTAATATAGCATTTGTTAAGTCATTACATTCTAAATTCAAACTTTTTAAACCTCTCAAACTTTTATTTATTGTGTCTGTGATATTTCGTAAGCCTTTTGCAGACTCAAAATTTAATTTTTCTAGTTTTAGCATATTTCGAATGTGAATATCAACAACTACTCGCTTATTTTCAAAGCGTTCTTCGAGAGCAGCAAACAGTGACTCAAATGTATCGTCACTTGTTTCTATAAATTTAGCTTCACCACGGAGGGCAGCTTTTAAATAAAATAACTTTTGATCATTCGTTAATTCGGTATTATCGTTTATTAGACACATAAATTGATTTTTGAAGTTACTGAATTCTTCCATTTTTCCGTAAAATAGCGGTAAAGGAATTTCCGGAAGTTGCATTTGAAACTTACCTCTATTTCGTTTCTTTCTTCTTCGATATCCAACATTTTTTGATCGCACTTCTGGCTAAGTGTTTCATCTTCGTCGATTTCTAAATAATCCTTGAATAAAATTTCTAATTCCTTTTTTATTTCTTCCACAATTTCCGGCTTTTGTTGACAGCTGAATATAAATTTATTTTCTTCTTCAACCGTTGAACTTCTTCCAACAAATTTTTTAATACTTGTTAGTTTCGCTTTTATCCTTCCACGGATTCTATTTAACTCTTTGGCTTTTTGAGTTTTAATTTTTTCCATATTTTCGCAAATCCGTCTCCGGGTCGCTAGGACCAGAATGGAGAGGTTCAATAATGATGACGGACCTTTTTGTTTTTTAAAGATTTTATTGTTTCTCCGCTTTCGGGAGTTCCTTTGAGCTTTGCCTTTCGGCGTGCTGCTACGTCGATAATGTTACAAAGACTGATGGTTTTTATATGTACCGCTAGAGGGCGTTACAAGTGAGAGGCGGAGCAACATGCTTACGTAACAGGAACAACGTACCTTGTTGTACCTGGAGTCTGTGTGCTTATGGACATATGGACATATGTCCTCTAGGAAATGTTGCAAAGTGCTGATGTTGTTTTACAAGAATATAGACCAGACGCACAAGATCCATTGCTTGGCTTCCATGTTCGCCGTATCGTGATCTGTACGATTTTTACTGATTTTGATGAGGCCAATTTAAATTATTCATTTTTGTGACGCCAATGACCCGATTTGCCGTTGCGGCAGACATCGAAAACCTACCGAGCATCTTCGCATGCGACGAAAATCTTTTTTACATCGTTGCAAATCACACAATGACGTCAGAAGCTTCCCTTTCCAACAAAAATCGTAGTAATTAATCAAATAAATATATTTTTGTACTTATTACAGTATTTTTTGTTGTTCCAACGTGATATCGAAATCTGCCCACGTTTTCCTCGATTTTCATCTTTTTGACTTGGTTTGCGTCATCATGTTCTCTTACAATTTTTGTTTCAGCTAAGTGAATTAACAACACCTGGAGTTTGCGTATCCATTAATGGAACACTATGTGTACATAAGTGTAGCACTGCGCAACGGAACGCGATTATCTATTATTTAAATTTGTGTAATAATCGCCAAATCTTATCATTTTGAACAGGAGTTTTAATACTTAAAAATAGCAGATTTTGAAATGAGTATAATTTAATAATTAATTTAGGTAAAAATCATCAGACTAAAAAGTTATTGAGTTCAGAATAAATTTGTAAAAAAAATAACCTATTTACGTATAATTTCGGTCTTTTTAAAAACTTTAATGGAATTGATTCATGTTTGCGTCATATGTGGTAGCATAAACTGAATTTTTTGGATATTTTATATGTAAGGCGTGATGTCAAATCACAACATAAAGAAGTATGTAATGAGACCTTATATAATATGAACAATGACTTTTGATCTTGGACTGTAACAATACAGCATTGAGCCTGTTAACTATTTGACAATGTTATATGCTTAAATATCACATAATAAATAATATTTTCTGCGTTCTACTGATTCCATCCAAGATTTTGAAAAAATAAATGGTCTAAAAATTGGAAACAATGTAAAAATTTATGGTTTATCCTTTTCTGGCTTAATTTTAAATCAAAACTATCGCATCTATTTATTGCACGAAATGAAATATGAAGGAAAATTGTAATGCCGTGAAAATTGTTTTATGCTTAATTCTTCTGTCTACATTTTATCCTACTGTGTATTCTTTGTCATGTGATTTCTGCATTTCGTTTAAGAATAGAATACAGCCTCCAGGAATGCAATCATATTATTAAAAGCGTAGCTGCAAATTAGGAATCAATTAAAAAAGATTTCAACAAATTAAAAGCAAGTGCTCTAAGATTGAGTGAAACTATAAAGCATTTCAACATGGATTAGGACAAAACAATAATTGTTACGAATTTTATGGAATTGATTTTAAAAATGTTAAATTATAGAAAAAATCACAGAGGAATAAAATATGGCCCAATAAGTTTTTTTTTTTTAAATTTCAAAGTTAAATAAAATTACATTTTATAAAAACGTGAATTTCCAAGTAATTTAGAAAAAAATTAATTAACATTTTATTAATTAAAAATCTAACTAATTTTTAAAAATGCTTTGTTTTTCAGCATGCATGGCATAGAAGGCACCATGAGTCGAATTTAGTGACTCTAAATCTAAATGAGTACACTGTTGTTTATAGAATTCTAGATAGAAAGTATTTCACTAAACATTATTATACTGATAAAACAGTTTTTATGTTGAAAAAAGCCGAAAAAAGAACAATTCATTACTCCTAAATTCATTAGGAAATAATATATTTTTTAAATAATAAAAACTAGTCTCTCACGTTTAGAAAATATTTATACCTTACCTTAAAATTGTTATTTATATTAAACAGGGTATAAATATTTATGAATGATGAAATGTTTTATTTCAATTTATGAATACGAGCATAAAAATTTGTCATTTGTCATTTACAGAATAATTAAAACAAATTGCCATTTGTTTTAATTATTCTGAAAAATTTATGCTTAATTAAGAAATTAATTATTACTGGTGCTTTTCAATAAATGCAATTTTTCATAACGGAATCTAAATTTAATTTTCCTATTTTGTAAGCGATTATGGATGAATTGTAATTGCCACAAATTGAATAAAAATATATTTATCTTATAATGTTTCCATCCAAAAACTTCTATTTTATTCTTTATTTTTCTTTTTTCGATAGATTTATGTGAACAGTTCAGATTCAGACCGATGTCTGAGAAGTGCAGAAGCCAACTTAGCTTCGTTCTACGCACCTGAAGGGATATGGAAGTTCGAAAAAGGTCTCGACTGGCAACCCATTCCTGTTCATTACATTCCCTATGCACAAGATAAAGTATAAAAATTTTAATTTAATTTTCGAAATGTTTTTCTTTAGAACTCATTCTTCCAAATAAACCATGACAATTTGAGTATATCGTAGAATATTCGATTACAATATCTTAAGAAATCTAATCTAGGGCCTGCCCAGCTGTAATTGGAAAGGCTCTAGATGCTTTTCTGCATCTTAAAGATGTGGCAAAATTAAATGAAATTTAATAATTTTTGTTTTAAATCTATAGTTTTATATTAATGATGCTTGTATTTTATGCTTTTACTAATACAATAAAATATTTTTTAATATTTGAGTGTTATTGCATGTTGCCTAGTTTTTACAAAATAAGGCTATAAACATTTCTCCCCTATTAAAATGAACAGACATATTTATCATTAGGATAATCCACTTTTCTTTGAATAGTTTGGCAATATCACTTATAAGCCTTAATATATATTCTCAAATTTCTGTAATCAAATTGAATTTGCAGCTTAATGTTATTTTGTATCATTTGTGATTTACATCAAAGAATATCTAGGGATTTAAAAATTGTTAAGACATTTGATTTAATTGATATTGATATTCTTTTAAAGAAATTGCATAATAATGGTTCCTTTATTAATTTTACTAACTGGCTGTATTCTTATTTAAGTAGTTTAACAATTAAGATTTATGCTGTTTGGCATAAGTTTAGAAATAGTTATTGAATCTCATAAGTCTCCCGTCATCGACTCTTACTTTTAATTTTGTTTAATTATGAAATTTCAAATTATAATTTATTAAAAATTATCTGAATATTAGTTGCCGATGTTTTGAAATTATTTAGACTCATACGATGTGATATAGAAACAGTACTTTTGCAAAGTGATCTGCATAATGGTTAAAAAACATTAAGAAAAGTGGAATCCTTAGCTATACTCTAAAGTCTCTACCTTTAATTTATTCTTATCAAATTAGCAGTCTTATTTTATGTCCCTTAGATTAAATTTCTGATCTTCAAGTTATTTAAGATATATATCTTGATTTTTAAAGGCACTTTGAAGGCATTGTCTATAAAAAAAGTCTATAAAGAATCGATTTTCTGATAAAAAAAAAAAGTAAAGAATTTTTTAATGAATGGTTTTGTATTTTAGTACGTCCGATTTAATCTTGAATATTTCATTTATGATACTTACTATAAATTACTTATAACAATATATAAATTCATATTTTAAGTTAGCCTAAAAATATGATAAATTAAAATTATATATATAATTTAACAGGGGAAAATTATTATTATTTCACTTGTTAAAAAATTGCTTGAATGAACAAATTTTTATTTCTAACTTATTACTCAAACGTAGATTTATATTTCAGAATTTTTTTTTAAATAACGAGAGTGCAATGGAAATAAGTAAAAAATTCAATTTTATTATCCCCTATATTTCTTTATATGTCTCTTCTTAGTTATTTTTGCGTTTTGTGATCTGATGAAACATGTTCATAATGAAATCGTCTTGTCATAATAACTTTTGTATCAACACTCTTAAATAACGATACAAGAGAAAAATTAATTTGTCATTTGATAAATATTTTTAAAAACTTATTACTTTTATTTAGTTCTTGAGTTTTCCTGTGTGTCCTAGAGCTGCTGATGAGGCAATGGCATTATTTGAATCCGATGATGTGCAGTCTTTCTTCCAAAACAATCAGGTAATGCCATTTTAAGTATTTTTGCTCAATGAATTATTCGCAATACTATTATGTCCATGTTTCGGTTGTTTTTAGTGCTTTTATGAACATAATTTTCTTCCTGATTCTTCCATGTTTCTCGTAAATCAGAAGATATCAGCTGCATTCGTTTGATGATAATTCTTCAAATCAGATCTGTGATTTGCATTTCTACTAAAGTATAACATGTCCATACTAAAAATACCATTTTTTTCTGCATTTAATAAAGTTTCTGTTACTAAAATAGAAAAAATAATCTTAAATAATATATAGGGCATTAAGAAATGAATATCTCAAATCTGAAGAGCTCTTGAAAGAAAACAAAACGAAGTACGACTTTACTATTCATGGGAATCAAAAATTATAGTTGGAAGTTTAAATTCAACACAGTTATAAGTGCTCACTGGGAATTCATCCATAAATACAAGCGAAACCGAGGTGGTATGATAAATCATCCTAAATTTTTTTCGGCATATCTGTTGTATCAATTTGAAAAACTGTAGATATTTGTATTCAAAGTTCTATAACCTCAGATGGTAACGGTGGAACAAACGTCTGCTGTTTGATGTAGCTCTAGAAGAAAAAATTCAGAATTTAATTTTTAATTTTACACAATATACAGAGTAAGTCAAAAGTCTAAATACAAATGGCGAAGGTGATGATTAATCCCCTTTTCGTTTTCAGGAAGCTAAATCTATTGAAAAAAAATCGCTATTAATTTTCATCATGTTCCTTTAACATAAATACTTCAAATATGAGATAAATAGGATTTAGTGACCCACTGGAAGTTTTCATTTGTCATACTCTTCTCTTTCTATTATTTTAGATTTAAAAGAATGGAATGATAAAAACCCTATAATAATTTGTATTAAAATCATTATTTTTATTTGTTAATCTTTATTTTTATTTTATTTTTTTATATTATTAAAAAATTTATTTTTAACCATATACCGTTCTAACATGTAAAAAGAAGTCTCTTAATTTTATTTCATGAACCAAATGATGTCTCTCTTTTCTTGAAGGTATTATTCATAAAATGGAAAAGTATTGTAAAAATTGTGTTTTATGGTCTTTATAATGCAAAATTATTATATAATTTGTAACTAACAAAATTAAAACCTTTACATACATAATTTTAGTTTTGAAACATGGTATTTGATTTGTTATTCTAATTTCAGATTTATATCTTTTATAAGTTGATGGCAAAAGTAGACAATTCTTCTAAATGGTCTTTAACTTCTATTACAAACAAAACTTCGATATTTTATTAAAATAAAATATAAAATAAAACTTAGTGAAATAATTTGATCTTCAAACCTGTTCTTCAAGTAATGCATACTAAAGGAATTTGATAATAGTTTTCAGAGTACGAAATTTAACAGGAAATAAGATTTAGAATTAAAAAAAAAATCTGTTTAAATATCCGGGCTACATAGTTTGAAGAAATACACATCAGGAGAAATACATATCATATATATTTAGAGTTTTGGATTATCTTAAGCCTTTTGAATATAAATTATCCGACCACAAAGACACAATAATCTGTCAATGCTTATAAGGATATTAAAAATTGTTTGTAATATTTCTTTGATATGAATCTACATACTAGATTGATATATGATAGAAGGAATACGCATTCTGATATATTTTGTTCTCTGAGTGAATGCATTCTCTGTTACTCTTAATTAAATTTTACTAATAATTTGTACGATTTCATTATACTGATTCAGCAGTGTTTTAATTTAGAAATCCTTCGATGACCTGTCTCAACACGCAGGATTCAATGTTACTGAAGGTCTCAATGTTTTGGCCTTCTATGATACTTTGAAAGCCGAGGTAAGATTATTTCATTTTAAGATCTTTCTTGTAAATATAAGATATTTCTGGACTTTTATTTGAATGTTTAACAGCACTCAATGGACTTTTTGATAGATCGAATTCAATATTTTAGAAGGAACTACATTTTACATGTAGCTGCATTTTAGATGTGTGCCAAATTTCATTGAACTAAATCATTGCATATATGCATGAAAAAGTACAGACCGACTGACAGTCAACCCTTTGAGAGATTTTGTTCGATACTTGACATAAATCTATATTTGCATAATAAATCTGGGTTACCAATATTTTTTAAAATATAGTATGAAATTATTGTGTTCTCTTCTACTCTTACAACTAGATAGATAGACTTCCTGCTAAGGGACTTCGTCCAAAATTTGAAGAAAATATTCAGTAAGAACAGTTTTTGACTTATTGTCCTCAAAAACAGACATGCAAACTAACATAATTCTAAAAATATACTTTTCAGATTCGGAGGAGTTTAAAACTCCTCCACGAGAATCAAGAATTTCAAGAGAATCTCAAGTCTGAATTTTTCGGCAATTACAATAGTTTCTCTTTACATATTTCACATACGAGAAAGTGTGAAGATTACTGTAGTATTTAGCTGCTATTGGCCAGAACCTTGCCATTACCTTCCTTCATTTTTTTTTGCTTTGATATGTTAGAGGAAGGTTGATTTAATGAAGCATTAGATGAAGCTTGATCTCCACGGAAAGTTATATCTTTCTGAATTCTAAATATTTAGACAATGTATGTATGTATGTGATGAAACCCAAGCCAAAATTCCATTTTCCCCCGGGTTTTTTTTTTCTCCTGAAGACAAAACAAATATGACTGTCATGATTAAAGTCTGATATGTAACAATGACAATAAAACATAAACAAAGAATGCTATTTAGTTTCTAGGGACTTTTGAGCTACTACCTTTATACAGTCCTATATTCTGAGCTTCTGAAGATACAATTGCACAATTTATCAAATTGATAAAGATTCTCTGTGAATGGTCAAAAAGTAGATCAATGTTTCGGCAATTCTGTCAGTGCATTATGCTTTATATACATACAGGGCTGGATGTGTTTTGCTGACAACTGCCATTGTGGAAAGTTTCGCCATTCATCATTTCTGTTTTCTTCTTTCTAATTAGAGGTACAAAAGTATACAGTGGCATAATCCTAACGTGTTAGTGGTTTCTAATTTTTATTGCATTTGTTTCCACCAGGTTGTTATAAACATGATGCACTAAAAAACACAGGTACACAGCTAAAAATTAGTAAAAATAAATTACCTATTTATAATAAAGTATTTCTGCATTATAATATTATGTAAAATGATAATTACCGAGCAAGATGGTCTAATTGAAATAAGCTGTGTTTCTGTGGTAAATTTCTCTCAGTTCTTCCAAGATGCATATTAGCTTCAATAACATCTGGCAGAACAAGCTTCTACATTCTTCTCTTGCTGGTCGTCTACGCTATCGGTAACATTCTATCGAAATATCCAAGTTTAAATTATTTACTGCATTTATAAATTGACATAACAATAAATATAGTTTCAAAAACGAAACCTCTTCTCAAATTCCATAATTGTCAAATATTTTGCAATCTATCACATTTATACATACCATTGTGACGCACACATCAAAGGAATGCTTATCATCTTCTGCCCATCGCATTCATTGTAGAGCACAAAACTTTTTTCTCATATGAAAACAGGATTTTTGTTTTCAGATAGGTCAGAAAAACAGTGTGTCACAGAAAGCTTTCAGAATACATATTTGGATTTAAAAAAATGTGTTTGTGGTGTATGAGGGGAAGAAATATTTTGAAAATTGTTATTGATACATGCATGAAAAGATATTGACTGAAAAGATATTCATAGTACGATGTTCTTATCTGTCTATATCAATCTATATATATCTCTATATATATGTTTTGTAGTTATTCTAAATCTCGAAATATATAAGAAAAATTAAGTACTAAAAAAATCTGTTTAATTAACCAAATAAATAATACTGCTGATTGAAACTGCATAATGTGAAAGCTTTACCATTTCTATTACAATCTTAATAAAAATTTTTGATTCACATATAAAATCAAAATATCTGAGTACACATGATTTTTGAACATTTCGGTATAATTTCATTGGATGTTTTTAAATTCCAATTCTTTCAGAAAATACATAACCTTAAATCCCGAGTTGGGTGGAGCCTTACTGGACCCTCCTCGAAAAAGGGGCTTATTTGATTTCCCGTTGTTTTTATGGCTCTCCTGAACTTCTAAGATTACGAGCAGGTAAGATATAAGATTTGAGAATTTGTATATATATATATATATATATATATATATATATATATAT
>JAPMOR010067062.1:16070-27219 GCA_026543865.1 Argiope aurantia | reverse complement strand
GCGCTCGGCATGGGTCGACATCTCTCCTCTTATAGATTCCTTTATTTCAGATTGTATTTTATGTATGTTTCTGGTGAGAAATGTCGATGCATAGATCGAACGAGGTGTCCGTGCTCGGGAACTGGCAATGAGCGCTCGGCATGGGTTGATATCTCTCCCCTTGTTGATTCATTTATTTAAGATTTTTTTTTCGTTTATTTCAGATGGCAGATATAGATTGGAAGTGGTGGACATGTTTGGTAAATGGTAGTGCGCGCTGGGAATACATCCGACAATTTTTCTTGGTTCTTTTTTAACATTGTATTTTATGCATGTTTCTGGTGAGAGATGTCGATGCATACATCGAACGAGGTGTCCGTTCTCGGGAACTGACACTGCGCTCTCGGCATGGGTCGACGTCTCTCCCTTTGTTGATTCCTGTACTTAAAATTGTATTTTATGTGTTTCTGGTGAGAGATGTTGATGCATAGTTAGAACGAGGTGACCGTGTTCGGCAGGCTTCGACATTTTTTCTTCGTTACATGTGTTTCAGTTGGAATGAATTATTTAGCCAGGCGTCGAATTGATACTCTGTGTAATAATGTGTTACACCTTCTCACTGCCTCCCGCGTAGTGCCGGAATATGGGATATTTATTTACATGAGAAGCAATAATGAAAAAGACCTGCTGCAGCTTCTCCTTATACTCTCGCTTGTCATTGAGTGAAGAAAGGAAAATTATCAAAAGTAGAATGATGAGAGAGTGAAATTAAAAAGGAAACCAAACACTCTAACACTGAGGGATCCTCGGTCCCATCTCGATGAAGGATATGATCACCTGGTGGATTGTAGAGTCTTATTTCGACGTTAAATAAAGAATGTCCTTTAATGGAAATTGTATTGAATTGTTGTGTACATAATTTAAATAAATTATTTCTTTTAAATCATTTCACCTACATCTGATCTTCTCTTTCCCCACATTTAAACCCCGGAATCGTCTAAATCTAATTTGAATTAAACCTAATCTAGTTTAAGCATTGCTTGAAAATCATATACATTAAAGATTCTTGCATATTGCATGAATTGATTAATACTGTGTGCCTAATATTTAGAAAACTTTAAAATTTAATAGTCAATATAAAAATTGTTCTTTTGCTTTACATGTTTAATTCAATGATTCATCAAAACGAAATGGTAACTGATGTACAAATGTAGTATTATTTAAAACTTTTTTCTGGTGAATGTATTAGATTACTCAAACATTTCGATATATCCGAAAGTAACTAAAATAGAATTTAGGGCATTTTAACAGATCGTTTTGAAACTTCTATAGTATTGGCGAATGGGCAAAGAAAACTTTTATTTTCCCAATTTTTTCCTAGATAATGTCACAGATGTTAAATATTTTCTAGATACAATAAAGGAATGTATTTCTGCACTTCAAAATTTAATGATTGAAATTGAAAATTGAAATTTTATTCAAATTTATATAATGAAGTACAGATTGGTGCAAGAATTCATGCTACTCTGGGAATAAAAATTAAAAAAAATAGATGTTTCTTTTTTTCCCAGAATCTTAAATCCTTCTTAAAAATGCAGAATTCAGGCAGCAGAAGCAGTGAATAAAACTCGATTTGTAATCTAGTTTATTCCTTCAAAATTAAATTGCAAAATTGCAAAATTATGTTGCAAGCTCTGTTCCGGCGAAGAGTTGGCAAATGATTGCCCCATTTAATTAGAATAAACCTTTGCGAAAAGACGTAAAATAAGCATTAGGGCAATTTATACCTCATTTCCATTGGGCGTACTAGTTAAAATAGATTTAATCATCAAGTCGATTTATATATTAATTTTTGATGAAAATAACGAATACTCCCATGTCCCTAAAATACAATATTCGAGAGGATTCTGACAGGTCCAGACAATCCACAATGACTTGAAATGATGTCAATAGAAATAATTACGAATGCAGTTAATAAATCTAGTTTATCAGAATGTTCATGATAAACTAGATTTATTTTGGGAAATAAAAGAAAATTCCACTCATAAAACACGCAACAATTAGCAATGGGAAAATGTTTAGATTCCTTTTTGAAGGTTAGAAATTGGTTGAAAGTGCACTTACTCTTTAAAGAAAATGTCCCAGGTTTCGAACGTCGCATGACACGTTCCCGTGAGATGCGACGGAAAAGTGATTCGATTCAAATCCAGAGTTAAAAGCAGTATTCGAATTATTTAACTAAAAACTTACCTTTGAGTCACATGAACGACCTAAATAATGTTGAAGTTCGCCTACAAGAAGTTGAAAGTGGATTTTGAACATCCCATCTTCCAGTCTGCCAATCATAAGATTCAACTGCGAAACTTCATTTAAAAATTACAACGTTTCATAAAAAAACTACAAAAGGTTTCTGGCAAAGAGATGAGTTACTAATTAGTATGAACAAACAAGAAACTCTGAACAAACAAGAAAAAATTATATACATAAATATATATATATTCGTCAAAAAATTCGGACTTTGGGTTTGACGAATCACTACATGTTAGATCACCTGGATTTTATGAAACACTTTTTTTGGAATATGTATTTCTTTCTGGAACAAACATAACTCAAAAACGCTTTTAGGTAGACGGATGAAATGTTATATATGGTCTTTACACCGAATGTATAGATTTCTATCAAATTTTAGGTAAACTCATTCAGAAGAAACCTGTCTACCAGGTATGTTAAGTTAAAAAGATACTTACAAAACAAAGAGAACAATATGGTAAAATTTAGGTACACAGATTTAACATCTATAGTATCATATTATCAAACTTTCGGACAAACTCAACAAGGACTTGAACAACTGTTGGTTTATACTTTTAATATGCGATTTTGTAACTACAATTGTAATTCTTTGTCAAATTTTGGTTTCAATTTATTGGGAAAAACGCGTCTAAAACACCAAATTCGATTTTCAAATACTGTGCCAGGAATTAACCCCAAAAAAATTGCCAAGGATCACACAACAGATTCTGTAAAATTGTTAAATTCTGACTATAAGTTAATATTTCGTTACTGTTGTACTCCAGTTCTCTGCGAGACTTTCTCTGATGTAACAACTTTATTAGAGAGTCTGCGAGAAAGTTTTCGGAGATCATTATTACAAAAATCCATTAGGTGAGCGGAAATCCCAATTTCTCCCCCATACAAATCATTAAGTATGCTTTTTGTCCTCATTCGAGAAGGTAGAGATTTCATTAAAAAAGAAAGAAAAACAAAATTAAAACGTCTGCTTAAAAAGCTTAGAAAAGGACTTGGATGCTACAGGTGTCCTATAATCCCTTTTGTTTATTTATTCTCTGCGTCGATCACTTATTTTGATCTATGGAGCAGATGTGAAAGTTGGTCTACAAGTTAATAGAAGAACTAACTCTATTTCTGGAAAAGTAATCGTCTGTTTCATAAATGGATTCTTCCGAGGACTGATTGTTACAAGAGTAATCTTGGAAGGTAGCTTGAATTTTTGTCTTAGATCTAATTCTTATGACCATTAAAAAATAAGATTTGTATTTTTTTTTTAACTCGAGGCAATGCATCAATGGTGGAAGATTTTAGTTGTTGGGAAATTTTTTAACTTAATATTTATTTTCTGGTATGCGAAATATAGAATCAGAAGGTATTGTAATCGAAAAAATAATTCGATCTGGAAATTTTGACATTTTTGTGAGAGAGGTCAATTCTGCAGTTTAAATAGGCTCTATGAATATGGAGTTAATATAGGATACTTTTTTTTCACAAATATAAATTTTCAGAATAAGTACCGGTTTAAAAATTTCATTATTTAAAGAATAGTGGTTTTTAAAATTTGCGGATTAGAAATACTCAAGATAGTAATCTCGCTATTAATCAACCAAAGCAAAACTTCAGAATCAAAGAATAAAATTAATGACAGAATAAAATTAAGGGCAAATCAGACATAAAATGTCAATGGAGTTTATGAAAGTATCTTTACGGAAAACTAAATTTTTTAATAAAATATATCTATTTTTACTGCATCTTCGGTTTCGAAATAGAGAAAACTAAGCAAACACATAGTATCATTAACCCCTTCGCATACAATGACGAATCGGGCATTCGATATGAATTACTGAATTTTTAATTATAATTCTGTTATTAAGTGTAAGTATTAACTATTTTTTAAAAAAAATCAGAAATGCATTAAATACCCTTTCTTATATTATTATAGAAATCAAAGTAACAATAAATGTGCCAGATAGGATATGTCATCTAATTGAGAAGTTGATTCAAGAGATTAAATTAAGAAATAGGTCTATTAAAATTGCTATTTATTAACTTTGATGTTCAAATAAATAAAGCTGTAAGAAGGAATGAAATCTATGAACTATAAAGTATTAAGATTGGAGTGTGTATTTACAATGAATTATTATATTACATAAGTATACTTACTATTAATTAAATCTAATAGTTTATTGTATATTCCATTGACAGATCTAATATAATAAAAAAATTGTTATATTTTTGGAGTTTATTATTCCCTTATAATTTATCATAATAATTGCTTTTATTTGTAAGCTGGGAAATCATCAAATATTAATTTTAGTTAATGATTTATTCTATTCAATATGGATTTAATTATTATAGTTAATTGTTCAAGAATTTTATTGTTCAAGTCATTTTTTCCCCATAAAACTTAGTTAAATCTAAATTACAATTTATATTGACTAGTTATTAAAAGTGGTATTTAATAATGTGTATTATTTGGAATCTCAAAATGACTAAATTCACATCTGTTACGAATAAGGTTTTGCAGAAATGTGTTTTTTATTGTTTGCTTAAGAGTAATATAAAACATTTTAGAAATTTTAATGCCGTTGATAACTTTTCCCTGTCTTTGATTAATGTTTTATAATTCTCTTTGCATTGCTTAGATAGCAAAATGAAATGGACATAGCAGTTAAAATGTGCAAAAGAAAGACAAATGGAATTTTGCATGCTTTTTTGCATAAACACGAAATTAATAAAATGAATAAGTTTAGGTATTTTTCAGTTAGGTATTTGTATGAATTTTTTTTCGAGTTCTGAAATGTTAATATTTCACTGACATGGTAAAATGCTTAAAAATATGTATTTGAATAATGATATTGAATATGCCTTTATAGAAATGAGAGGACATTTGTATTAGAAATCTTTAAAACCGAAGAGATCTCGGAAATTCAAGAAAGTTGAGCGAACCTTTAATTGAAATTGTGTTTTATAAAGTTTATCGCCACGCTTTTCCATTTCTAAAGCACATGTCTAATCGTTGATTCTTTTGTCCTTATTTTCTGAATTGAATCAGCGAGATGGACAGTACTATTTCAAAATGCTCAATTCGAGTTAATCAGGTTTTAAGTTTGGATAGTTTCTATGGTTCTTAATTCGGACCACAGTGGCCTACTGGCAAAGTCTCGGCTTCGTACCTGGACAGTTTCAAGCTCGAGATCCGATTCTACCGAAGAACCATGGTGTAAGCGGTTCTAGTGCACGTTAAATCCTTAGGGGCTAAACGTCTTCCCGCTGGTGTGATGTGGAAGTTTGGAGAGGGGTGCGAGCTCAGATATCGTCATGGTCATCTAACCGCGATTCAAAATTACGAGATCCGTCCAGAAACAGACCAAGTGTTTCTTTAAAACTTGACGTTTATATAACTAACTAACATGGTTCTAAATTCAATTTTAAAGCTTGACTTGAACTAGTAAACAGAAGTTAATACAATGCACCATTGTTTTTACTTTCAATATTTTGATATAAATTTATTGAACTGGTTTATGAAAAAAAAAGACTGACTTGCATTGTTATCCGTATACAATTAAAATGATCCATCAGTAAATAATAGGATGCTTGGTCATAACTCATATAACGTCTTTTGTGGGAAAAAAAACTCTCGATTTTAGGAGTTTTCAATGCTAAAATGTTGTTTAAAAACTTTTATCCCATATAAAAATGTAGATTTAAAAAAAATAATTGAGGAATTTTTTTTAAAGAAGTAAACCTAAAATCTTTATAATTTTTACTTTTTATTATAGTATAATTCTTTGCGCATTATGTTCCCTACAGCAAGTAAAAATTGTTCAGACATTTTTCAAAATGGTTTTTTTCAGACTTTCTGAACTTACCTTCGCAGATTATAGGGAGATTTCTGCAAAAATGTTTCTAGGGCAGGAGACATTGTTTCCAAAATAATCTGCTTTCCTGAAAATTTGCTGTTATTATTTTAATTGAATGCTTTGTTAAATTAACCACAAAAGTTTTGTTTTGCTTAACAGATTGCTCACGTGTCACAAGATTTCTCGTTTTTAGCAGGTTGAATGTTGTGGCCGTGTCACGAGATATCTCTTTTTCATGTCTTTTTGGCTAAATCGATGCATAACCAATCGGAAGCAAATATTTATCCATTAAGGATCGCAAAGAAATCTGTAACATGTACGCCTGGGACAGCACGTTTTTAGGCAAACTTGTGCCTTCTAAAATCCTCATAACTTTGTATTTAGATGGGCCACGCAACACGAGAAAACTCGTTAGCGGTCCGTAACAGATGGGACACTAAACGTGAGAAAATTCGTTAGCGGTCCTTAATGTCTTAAAACAAGGTACTGCTGCAAATCCAGCCGAACACCATTGCACAAGGGAATGTGCTTTACCAAATATCACCCTGTAAAACATTATTCAAGCCTGTTAAATAAATAATAGTTAAAATACAAAAAATCTTATATAAAAATACATGTATAAAATATATACTAATATTTAAGAATACTTTATGTAAATATAATATCAAATGTAAATTAAAAATGTGCATATATGCATCCTATTGTTTGCCAAGCATGCTTCTACAGCGTTCAAAAATGCGCGGGCTCTGGAAGCGCATTGAGCGCGCAGATCGCCGTACGCAAGGTTTAACAAATATTTATCTTTATCTAAAACGGAATTTTTTAACGATAAAAAAACAGTTTCGAGCAGTTTGCAATTGTGAATTGCGATTGTACCATTCTACTACTTTATTTTCGAACCTTTTGCCATTTCTGGTTTGTGATTGTACTACCTCTTATTTTATTTTGTGGAAATTTTACGCCTCTGGGTTTTGAATGCTGTCATGGAATAGTAATCATGATGCGTGTGCCCATGATACCTACAGCACAGAGCTGATTTTTTTTCACTTAAAAAAATTTAAGGGCTTTGCTAGCCGAAAGAGCCTACTTGAAATTAATACGAAAATTGAAAGAAAGAAATTACCTATGTGTATATGTAGTTGTTTCAATGGGAAAGGAGAACATACATTCATTCTTTTTTAGAACAATGATTAGACATAGCCAGAAAACGTAAACAAAAAGTAGGAAGAAAAAGACCATGTGATAATATTTTGTGTTACCACTTCTCTTCTTTACGTCTGTACCTACCTCAACTACCTTTTCATCAATGTTCTAAAGCAACGGTTTCTAAACTGTAAGACGTCAATTAATTTTTCTTGGGAGGGGTTGTGACAAGATCTTAATTACTTATCTTTTCACATTTTACAAAAAAATTTGATTTAGGTTTAGAACAGGATGTGCTTAAAATTATCATCAAGCTACATAGTAGAAACGCTACAAAAGGAGTAGCGCATTACACAAATAAGCGACGCATGTAAAGTACGTGCCTTATGCGGCTATCTTCTCACGATGCATCTAGCATATCTCCTGTTACTCCAATCTGCAGTTTTGTTTAAGGTTAGGTCATCAAGAAGTTCTCCGAACTCTTCACGCATGATCAGAACATTTTTCACAGCCTTTGCATTAACTTTGAAGTGGTTCATTATGTATAAAAATTTATTTGATTTAATAATAAATAATTTTTTCCACAAATGTTAATTTATAGCAAATAAAATCTTTTTTTTTTGGGGGGGGGGAATGTGAGCTGTTAATCTATGAATAAATTCTAAGATTTGATAAAAGAGATCGCTATAGATTTAGTTTCTAAATAGTGGGTCGCACTATTTAATGGTTTCGGAAAACCTTTCTCTAATAATAATAATAATAAAATTTCTAAACAATGCCTGAACTTCAAATGGTGCATTCTAAATCAAAATTAAACAACTTTAAATATATTCAAGCAACATATTTTTATTTATAAGCAAAATCTTTGGAGATAATTAATTCATGTGAGAGAAAGAGATTAAAATCAATAAATAAATCAAAATTCACTTTAGAAACTAATTAAAATATTTTTTGTTACCTAAAATTATAGTAAAAAAGAGAAAGGACAGTTTCCCTTGGAAATGTAACTAACATTTCTTAATGCACCTGCGTCATTTTTCCTGAACCTTCTAGAAAGATGGCTTCAAATATGATAATTCATTTGCACGCGCATTCGCTCGTGCGGTTGGTTGAAACTGTTTTCCCTTTATTTCGTACTTTGATTTCAACGTTGAGAAAGAAAAATCTAGTATCAGCATTCTGCTCAGGGATTTTGAATCCATCCATGATTTCCATCGAGAATTTATTTTAAACTACAGCAATTGGGTAAGTTTATTTTGTTGCAATGTTTTATTTTTAAATATGATTAACGCATTCCTCCCGACTAATGAATATTTTCTATATGCTGAATTTAGATTTTAGTCGTTAGAAGCTTACTAACAACTTTAAACAAGCTTGATTATGCTACATAATAATTATCTGTAAGATGAGTTTACTTTTCTTTTTCTTGTATAAATTGTCTAGAGCGATTACATTTACTGTCTTCCATTTTTAAAGCTTGCGTCTAATTAGTTTGTGGCAATGAATATGTTAATAAAGTATTTTGAACTGTTCATTATACTGTGCCGTAAATTCTTATTATTTTCAGAGAATCGAATATAAATGCATTTATTCTCTCGCTTCGCACTATTTTCACAATCTCTAGGTTCCTATATTATATAAAAACGCGAATTTGAATCTTGATGATGTTAATGAAATTTATGTGTCGGATTTATTTTATTTGTTTTTAATTCATATTTAAATTGTTTTTTTGTGTTTGTTGTAAAGATGGCATTTTCATTATGAATCCTGAATTTAATTTTCTTGGTTCAGAAGTTTTGAACCCACATCTACATATAATGAAAATTCTCAAAGCTTCAAATCAATATAAGGTACCTATTAATTAACGGTGAAGATTTGGCGATTCGATGCCGAACATTTTGACTCCTTTTTTTCAATTTTAACCAATAATTTCGACAGTTTTAATGTACAAAGCGTAAACAGATGCTTATTTTCTTCTCGTAAGTTAGAAGCACATTATTCAAGCTTTCTCATAGGGTAGCGATTTGCTAATTTGCTTTTGATACATTTGCGAGTTTTGTCTGTTTCGCAGTTAATTAACAGTACCTATAATAAATTATGTGGATATTATCGGCATTTATTTCTACTTAATGCAAATTGCCATCCGCTATAAATTAGTATCTTAAATCTTATCCTATTCTGTTCTTGTTTTTATTTTTAATTTGATCTTGCTTGAGTAGCAGTTGATAATTAGTGTTGCGAAAACGGGTACAGTTCTCTAGTGCATAATTCAGCTTTACTTTTTTTTTTTACTTTCTCGTAAACGAAGTATGGAAAAAGTATTGTAATCGTCAAAAAATTCGAACTCGAAATTTTGACCAGTCTCTACTTTTTAAGACCTGGCGAAGTTCGAAAAACATTTTCGAAAAATGTCCATCCGTTTGTCTTTGATAGTTGTGTCAAAAAATGCTTTGCGCTAGATAGTTGGAATTTCATTTACGGTATTTATACGAAATCTGTTAATTTCTATCAAATTTCGAGCAAAACACACAGGAAAACAGTCTGTGAGGCTGTTTGAATATAATAACATAACTGCAAACGAAGAGAGCTAAATAGATACAATTTTATTCGCATTATTAACATTTATAGTCTTTCAAATGCAGTTCTATGTCAAATATTTATTTCAATCGTTTGTCAGAAATGCATTTAAAATACTAATTCTGTTTCCGGATACTATTAGCAGCGGTACTGTCGGTTGTAACGGTGACCAAAAAATTTGCCAATTTCGCGATTTTAATAGTCAAAATATATAGCTTGTGATTCGCACTTGATGTGATCTATGTTTAAGAACATATTTATTTTTCATATATTTATACACTTGTGTATATTTTTACAATTTTTTTTCGCTTTTTGACCGCCGTCAAAACCGACAAGTACCTTAGCCGTATATGTGTTATTAATCGCCAAATACCTCACCAAGGATGACATAAGAGATTCATTAAAAAAATTAAATTTATACCCAATGTTAATATTTCGTAACATCTTGCACCTCAGTGTTGTGCAAGGCGTTCACTGGGATAACATTTTTATTATAGAGTATGTGAGAAAGTTTTGTGGAGACAAATTCTCCTGGTTGTATTATTTTTATGACGTGTATATAGAAAAATTGAATCAATGCTTTTTGTTTTGCAAAATGAATTTTTAGTTTGATCAAAGGTATTGTAATAAACAGTCATTCAATTATTCATTATCATTGCCATAATTACTAATAATTATATATTTTATAATTACTAAAATAAAAAATAACAGCTATTTATTCATTTTGGCAAAACAAAAACAAATTGAATCAATTTTCAAAGTTAGATTGTTTAGTTTCATGATTTTTATTTAGTAATTGTAATTGTGAAAATGCCTTGACGAAAAAAAAATCTTGCCGGCCCTTGTGAAAGATGGAGACTTGATAGTCATCATTGATAAGGTTTCGTGCTTTTTACTTTCTGGTATACGTAGTAATATAATAGAAAGTGTATAATACAAGAATCGTCAAATAATTCGAACTCGAGATTTTAACAAATCGACTCGTTTTAGACCCCCTTGAGTTGGAAAATGTCAGTCCGTCTGTCCGTGACAAAGAAAATTAAAACACACTTTGAGCTAGAGAGATGAAATTTGGTGCATGGTCTTGATACAAGATTTGTAAATTTATCAAACTTTGAGTAAAATGCGCTCAGATAAAGTCTCTCTCCGGTTGTTTGAATACAGTTTCACGAAATAACTGCATAACGAAGAGAGTTAGATAGATACAATTCTATGCACAGATAGAATAACACCTTTATCAGTATGTACGAGAAGGTTTTTGGAGATAATGTCAAGAGGCTGCCATATACGCGCCAATA
>JAPMOR010067062.1:1611-16060 GCA_026543865.1 Argiope aurantia | reverse complement strand
AAGGTTTTTGGAGATAATGTCAAGAGGCTGCCATATACGCGCCAATATTTATTGTTGGCGGAAATATTAACTATTCTTATTAAATGCTAGCCGCTTTTGGCGGACATCTGATTCGCCCGGATTTAATACTAGCTAAAATTTTTAATTGGAAATTTTAAGTGGCTTGGTCTCTTAATAGCTTCTTCATAAAAATATTTTTAAGCTGCAAATGTTGATAACCATATAGTATTATGTTTCATTGTTTTATGTATCTCTATAATTTGCTATCAGTTCCCTTAAAATCCGATCTAGAAATGGAGAAAGTACAGAAAATCGAGCCCTTTAGCATCGAGATATTACATACGCTGTAAAATATGTTCTATAATTTCTGCATTATCTTTAAGAATTATTCAATATTTTCTCTGGTTAATCATAAAATTCAGTTTTACTTTTAAAAAGATTTAAATAACGTAAGTAATATTTTGTTTCAATCAATAAACGTACGTTTGAAAATAATTATGAAATTTAAATTTTACAGTCCTTCGAAATTATAAACTATATTTACTAAAATATTGACAATCGAAGGCTTCACCTTCTGCGATTAAATCTTTCCGAGTTATAAAGCTTTGAGTATCATTACGTAGTAGTACCAAAAATTTCATTATTTTACTGTAATCAGTGTTGTTGAAACTCCGGATGCAGATTAGCGTATTTCTTTCAGAACGATTGATGGAGAGACCTAAATTCTCGCGTGTTTGTACAATACTAATGTTTAAAACTTCATTATTCAATCAGTTTTAATTGCAAAAGAGTACTTTTTTTACTTAGAATGTTCTTGAAACACTAATATTTTATTAAAAAGGCTCATAAGACTGATGCTCATATAATTATTTATTTTATTTAAACTTTTTTAATGTAAATGTTTATAACTAAAAATTTAGAAACTAGCTGAATACGTTTAAAATATTTTTTAAATTTATTAAAAATATAAACATAAATTATGTGCTAAAATTTGGTATCATTCAACATTTTTTTTGAACTCTATGATGTAAAAATATTTTTTTACTGTAGTATTTCCGGAAGTTATCACAGATAAATGCCACAATTTCCCTTCATTTTTTACTTAAAAATTAAAAAAAAAAACTTAGAAGTGTACATTTTAATTCTTCAAAATACGTAGGGGCAAGTCTGGTAGCTCTAGGTCAAATTGCCTAGCCGATAGAATGTACATCCATCTTTATTATAAGTAAAAATAAAAATGTTCGATTGGAATGAGATGTACTGAAGCCCTTGGTTCCATTCATAATTCAGGACTCAACTGAGGTAGAAATAGTGCTATCCAAATAGAAATGCCAATCCAACTTCAGTGGAATTAAAGGAAGTTTATTCCACTTAATGTTTTAAGTTTTGTCTCGTTTATGTTTATATTGCGTATTACATAAAAATTTGTTACACAGCAGAAGTCTTTTAATGACCTCGATTCTCTCCTCTGAGCTACGATACTATTTAATTTTTTAACAGAAATTTTTATGTTCAAACAAGCAATCTGCATTCTGTAAAAATCATTAATTGCTTCATATAAAAATCGTTTATAAAAATTACGAACCTAGAGCTACAAAATTTCATTAGTAGGTGTCTGCATAAGAATTTTTCAAAATTATAATTAAATTTTAAATTAAAATTAAGCTTACTTCATAAGCGTTTTTTAAATGGTTTCAGAGCTTACTGTTGCAAAAATACTAATTTTTATTTCACTTAGTCATTTTAAAATCCAGAAAATTAGGTGTTAAGAGTTTTATTTATGTGCATTTTTCTTTTATTTTCGATACTTTTTTTCAAATTTACCGCTTTCAACAATATGTCAAATTGTCATTCAACTCTCCATATTGTGTGGTTACTGATCTGAAATCCTTACGGAGCGACTCGGGATTCTTGGCAAGTAGGCGAATCGAGACATAATTAATAAAAAATCTAGCGATGAAAGATAATTTAAAAGAAATTCGCACAAAATTAAATAATAAAGTATAAATCCAAAATGTTTCCTTCATTTTAATTGACTGTATCTGTGACTATATTTTAATATATGTACAATGAATGTTGAAATTGTTAAATAATGAATGAATAATGAAATAATGAATGTTGTACAAATATTTGAATCTGGATTTAGACAACTTTATATTGACTGCGAATGGCAACATTATAGTAAATTGTTCTTAGAATAATAATGTTTAAAAAGGGAAATTTTTCTTGTAAAGTTATTTTTAAATAAAAAAATGTTTTGGGACATTGCAACTTCTACAAGATTTTCAAAAGCTAATGGTTTTAACAATTTGTAATATTTATTTTATTGTGAACATTTTACTGATAAATAAAATTCAGAATCTGCAACACATAGTTAACCGATGTATAAATAATACATGGTAAAATTTTTCCACATTTTTTTTAAAATAAACATTAAATTAATTTTAAAAGTTAGCAGCAATTAACATTTTAAGCGAACTTAAAGGCGATATTTAAATTATCGAAAAATTTTAAAAGTAAATAAACGATTTTTAAAAATTATTTATCCGTTCTTCTTTACATTTCGTATGTTTCTCCAACATCTTATTTTTCATCTATTTTCGCTTATTTATTAAGCTTCTCTTCCGCAGTTACAATAAGCATTACTCAGAAAAAGAGGTCTTAAGTAAATGTGAAGCTAAAGTGAATTTGCAGTAAAAATCTCGTTTTTTTTTTTTGTTTTTTTTTTGTGAAATAGGTACCCATTTTAGAATTCTTCCGTCTTTGAACTCATTCAGATTAAATACATAATTTAGCCAACAAGAGTACATAGCATATTTCAGTTATGGGGTTTGCTGCATTTTTGAATTATTCCTCTCACATGCCCCAAAATAGGAACTGATATATTCAGTCCTTTAGTGAATTTCATCCAGAATTTTAGATGTGCATTTCCGATAAGGTAATGTGTTACATTTCATGTATCTAGTTCTTTGTGTTCATGAATTAATGAGTTCGCAAGCATTCTTCAAGACTATTGTTCAGTTAAATTTTTTTTTATCTTCCTGAATATATAAGAATGTTTGTTGAATTGAAAATACTAGACGTTCCTTGACATCCAGGATAAGTTATTGTTTTTTTTTTCTATTAACATTAAATATTTCATATTATAAAATAACATATAAATATTGTTTTTAATATTAGCACATCAAGAATTCATCTTCCCAAGTTTTACTCTATATAAAGCATTTTAATAGATCGGTATTTAAGTGACTCGGTTTAATGAACTTCAATTAAGAGTTCTTCAACAGGGTGTTGAAATGTTACAAATCGTTGAAAACAGTCATGATGGATCTAAGTAACTATATTATTAATAGCAACGGCTCCATACACAAAATAAAACTGACCATAATAAAAGGAATGAATTCTGATGTTCTATCGCACCCTTGCATAGATTTACGTAGAGTAAACAGGTAAGAAGTTTTTTTATGCAAATTTATTTAATTGTATCCAAAGTCCGAGACTAGTGTGATTATTTTATTGTAAGCCAGGATATTCTTTAAATAAGAATAAATACTTAAATCTAATGATCACTTTATACGCGGTTTATCTCTGAATGTTTTTTGAAAAAGGCTTCAAAAATCAAAATATGAAAAATTATTCCTTCATTATTATTTGAAGATATTCTTTCGCTGTCCATAATCTAATGCTGCGTTTATACATCGAAATAGATTATCAGTTTAAAAAGCCATTTCTTTCCCGAGTCATAATTGGATTTCTAAATTATGCGCGAGAAATAGGGCGAGGAGTTAAAAGTTAAGCGGAATTAAATAATTATTATTGGAAGTTAACTCTTTGCACTCTTATGTTGAATCTGACTCTCCATTGTAAAGGAGATATTTTAATTGTAATATAATAATTATTATAAAAGTCGTATAATAGTAAAAACTATCAGATTAACTTTCAGAAACAAATTTGCAATTAACTTTTAACTTTCAAAGCATGAAAATTAATTCTCATATATAAGCTTTATTCTCATTCTAAGAAACTTTATTCACATATATATAAGTATGCTAATTTTGGTTGTACAAAGGAGTAATGTCTACAGCTGAATTCGAGGAACACCGGTCATATCAGCAAGTAATGAATAAAAAATTTAACAAAACTATCGAACGATACTGTAAAAAAATCTGCTCCGAATCTTAGTTTAGAAAAGTCGTCTGGTTAAATCGCTGAGTCATCTAAGAGCTGCTTCCGGTTTAGAATATGCTGAATACGTTCTATTTTGTTTCTCTTCAAATGAATTAATATGCACGCCAGTTAGATGGTATCAGTTCCTCATTTGTTCTGAATTTTAGTGTATGGAACCCCTTTGCGTAGGCCGGTATGCGTAATTTGACAATATTTGTAATCCGTATTAATTGCTGATTAGATTTCTATTGCTGTATTTCTACAGACTAAGTGTAAGTACTTGTAACGTTTTACGTTAAAAATACGATTTTTTGTGAAAATGTTAATTTTTTTTAATGTGTAATTTAATTTCTGAACAGGTTTCCTATAAACGTATTTGAATTTTGTTTCTGATCTCAATAATTTTTATATTTTCATAAAAGTATGCTTTAATATGCTATTTTCCCGTATCATAAATCTTATTACAATCTTAAAACAAATTTTATTACAACAAACAAATCCCAATTTTATCACAATCTAAAAACCAAACCAAATTAAATTTTTTGTGAAAAGTTGGCATGAAATTTCTCTATTTTGTAGTTTCCGTGTGACAGAATCGGCAGCATGCCTATTTTAAGACATTACAGTTGTTTTAAGGGTGCATAATGCAAAGAAATTGAGAATTTCATGATGCTTATCAATGGAATCCCTGGTGTATCAAGATTGATCACAATACAATTAAATTTTTTTCGGAATCGAAGAAATACATTTATTAGGAAAGTTTGGAACATACAATTAGATTTTTTGTTGTGATCTTTAGTTCTTTTGAGCCAAAATATCCATAGTTTCTTTTTCTTTAATTCTCAAAAATCTGTTGACTTTAAATTTACAGTTTCGCCTCATTGGGATTTCTTCAATATATTTTATGCAAAAATCCACATTAATATTACAATATTTTTCAAAAGAAATATTTCAAATGATTTTATTCAACTTTTTCCTTAGTTTTCTGTAAGATGAGATTTTGTAATCCGATATTTTTTTTCCTTTTCCTAATGGATTTTAGTACTGAAATTTTCTATATTTGTGTATATTCTCGATGGAAATGTATAATTTTAATATTTTCTAGAATTTTCGGTTGATCGATTAATTTTAATTAAATTTTGATTGCTGTGAATTTTACAAAGATTGTTGATATCATGATATTTAAAGCAATGAAGTAGGCAAGCATTAAAAATGAAAATGCGCTTTTATGGGTAAAATAAAAAATAGAAAAATATCACTGTCATAAGCTTGTACAATATAAAATATCAATCTTGAAATTTTGATAGAATATTCGAAACGAACTAATTTTAAATTTTGATGTGTATTGCTATATAAAATATAACATTAATTTCAATGCCTCATTTAGTTTGGTTTTTATTTTGGCATTCAAATTTTTGATTTTTTTAAGTACACTAATAAAAACAGTTTAATGGGCATGTTCTTATTGAAAATTCACTTAATTGAACTGATTCTAAATTAAAATACATTTGTTTCAGATCAGATTAGAGAAAATCGTCTTTGATGATTCTATTGGCATGTCTTTAATTACTACAAGCAACCCATGGGTGAGTGTTATTCCGTTTTTATTATCAAATAGGCTTTACTGGCAATTTCATTTATTGATTAGAATGATTTTAATAGTTTTTATTTGGGCGGGAAGTATTTTATAAAAATTTACAAGCATTAGTAAAGATTTTTAATATAGCAATGCTTAAAATGATATGTTTTTGATCTGAGGCATCAAGAGATTCGGTTTCGGTATGGCCAAATGTTAAGCGATGATTTGAATTTATTTGGAATACATTTGAACTTTAAGTAGATGTAAAATTTAAACTCTTCTTGAAATAAAGCTCTAAGCTGTAATAAATATGACATTAATAAACGGAAATATATCTTGAAATTCATAATCTTTTCTAGAAGAAATAGCTTTTAATTTCTTCTAGAAGAAGTGGGAAAACTATATATTGAGCTTAGAATATTTATTGGCCCTCCTATAAAATATTAATTTATACTTACAATTTGGTTTGCACATTTTTCTTAATCTCTTGAAGTAAATGTATAAAAAAAATTGTGTATTGAAAGCAAAATTGATTTCTTTTATGTGCTGAGTTTGATGCTAATTTATAATAGTTAGAATATGTAATGGCTTCAGTAAAGAAATTCGATTTGTAATATTTATTAATGCTAATCATGCTAAAAAAATTAATTTTATGGCTCATTCTCAAAATTTCAAATTTGTAATGAACCTGACAATCAGAGAAGTCAAATCTTTACTTTGTTAGTTTGTAATGATTTCTTCACTGTACCGAAAATTAAATATTAATTCGTTTCTTATTAATTACGGACAAAGTTTTTAACATTAACGAAACTCATTAACGAGTTATCTGTTTTTGAGAGTATACTCGTCATGGAAAAAGTACATTTTTCATTATGACGAGTTTATTCTATTATATAAATATATTTATATAATAACTGTTTATTATAATTGTAACTTATTATTTATATTTTTATAATAAATATACTTATGACAATTTAGATTCGCATTTTCCGAAGAGGTCGAAACAATTAACTGTTTAAATTATTCGAAACAGTTTGAAGTAAGGACCATGATGTCACTTTAATTGAAAAGCATTTACTGCTGTATTTGTTTTCAAAAATTCTTCTGAGTGATTTTCACTTTTAAGCAATTTTCAATGTTTCATCTATTGAATTATTTGCATCGCATATGATTAACGGCACTTCTTTCAAAGTAGTTTTTCCTCTTATTGTTAGATTACTTATCTTGTAAGTTTAAAGAATATAGCTATTTCGCATCATATTGGAATTAATGAGGACAAATGTACTTTCCTGCATTGAATGTTTGAATAATTTTTAAAAATCAAAAAAATTGAGGAATATTTAAGGTAAGTATTTTTTTAATGTTAAGTGTTTTGATTCAGTTTTCTGGTAAGCATTCTAGCATGCATCATAATTTTTAAAAAAATAACTGCCGCATTCTGAAGATCCTTTTACACAATGGCTTCTAATCATGCCTCTTTCATTCATGATATTTACTAGCATTGCAGTTACAGTTCGCTCATTCTTATTCATAAAATAGTTTTTTTTTAATCTTTACTTTCCAGCAATTGCGGATTTTACTTGTTGTGTATGATTACTAAAATTAAATATTAAAAGCTATAAATCAGAAGTAGAGTTAGAAAAAAAACTTTTATGTTCTTATATTTATTCTTTCTGGTTTTGCAAATAAATACATTCATATTCCTCATCTAATTGAAGGAACTCGGAAATCAAATCGATTAATAGGAAGTCATTTGCCTTAACACCAGTGCTTTATAAAACTAAAATGCCAATTAAAAAATATTAATTTTTTAAATTATTTATTTTGGTAAGTTTAAAATCATTAAATCTTTAATTAGACATTGAAGCCCTTGACTTTCGATTTTATTTTACTCCCTAATTAAATAGTGTATCCTATTTTGATCATACATTATTATAGGAATTGAAATAATAAAATGGCAAAGTGAAGTGTTTTTAAGTGAATTTTGCATTTTAAAATACTTAACTTTCACTTAATTTGTTGATTTAAAATTCAGTAATTCGATGCACGAATCAAACGCGTTATTTTATGCCAAGGTGGAAGGGTTTTAAGAAATCAAACTTCTTAATCATCATAAGTTTTTAAAATTTCTGTATTCTGTCATCGTTTTACTGCATGTAAGGAAAAATATAAACATTCACCAAAATGGCAAATTAAAGAATAATTAAAAGTTTCGAATTCGTATTCTTTTTCTTTTCTTACTAATTAGAAAACTTCAAAAGTATTTTACTACCGACTTTTTGTGGCACTTTTTTAAAATCCATATTTTACTTGATTAAAAGTCTTTTTCTTTTAAAAGAATGAAAGAACGATCGTTATTGTTATTATATAATCGGTGTCGAACAATCTGTTTAAAATATGATAAATTAAATGTAATTTTCTTCGCGAAATTTTCAAGAATTAAAAGCCAAAATGAAATCGCCTTCAGAAGGCAAAGGTTCAGTTTTTAATTATATATTTACATGCTTTTATAATGAAATCGTAGTTATAAATATACATTTATGAATTCGTGAATGTTTTAATGCAATTACTTAACTGTGCATGTTCAATGTTGAGGGTTTCGAACCCTCTGATCAACGTCTCGATTCGACTTCCAACTCCGCCTCGTCACTGTCGTTCTACGAGCGTTTCGAAGGATTCACTCGACACGACATTCCTAATGGCCGGGAACGAATCTCACAGTGTTCGGCAAGCCACAGTTTCTGTTCTTACATCTTCGCTTGTCAAATGTGATGGGTTTTTATTTATTGCATACATCTACACGGAATTGGGTGATATATTTTTTTACTGCAGTCTAGGCCAAGGATGGTGAAAATGATATAATGAGAGGCGGTTTTATTTAAATTTCTTAAACTTAAAAAAAAAAAAACTTTCTTTTCTGATAAATAGACATTTAATTAGAAGAACTCTGAATCAATGGCGGATTTAGGAAACATTTAGAGGCCCTATGAAGTGCACATAAAGTTTTCCCATAAAAATTAATATATGTAATTGTGGATTTCTGCAAATGACTAAGTGGCTTTGTTAATATTTTCATTTCATCATTTTCATATATATATTTTTATTAATTTCTCCCAATCTCAGCATTTTTGCAGTATTTTATGTACTCAGTTAAACATCAGTCTTTATTTCTTTACGATACTTAACCTGTTTGTTTACTGGGGAATCAAGTTTTGTTCGACTTATTTCACAATGGGGGCAATGGAACATTCAAAATATTAAGACAAATTTCCATGACGAAAAATTTTATCATGCTCATAGCAGTAGTAACTCCTGTATGACGAAATATTTCGTCATATACAGTTAACAGGTTAATATTTTAGAGCGCAGTTATAAAGATGTTGGATATTTTATAGAAAGAATATAGTGTAGTTTATTTCCAAAATGAATAATTCGGACTTTAAAGCTTTCATTTCATAATAATAATTTATAAGGAAATGATGAATATAACTTTAATTTTATATGGACCTACAAGCGAAATACCTCACAACCAGTCAATATTTAAATATTTATAAGCAAGTAATTATGCCTAAATTCATTCAATTTTAATAGCTTTGGGTTTCAGGTTTAAATCCGGCTTATAACTAATATTTCTATATAGATGCCTAATCATAAATCCGTCAATGTCGCAAGCGTTGTAGAACTAATCCAGAGTTTCCTGAAATTGTGTGATCCCAGTGCAGGACCTTTTATTTCATTAATTGAAAATGCTAGAATTTAACTCTTGCAACGTACATGGAACCTACGGCATGATTTACAGATTGAAACTTAGCTTTGGGAAAGGAAGAAAAAAATGTTTATTTTATAAAGGCAGTAATTACCAACATAACTGTTGCAAGTATGCATTTCACTCTTTAATACACATATTTTGCCAGCTTACGAATTTGAGCCTTTAATTGAACTTTCATACCTGTATATGCTTGATTTAATGTTGAGTATGTCTTTGAATGGATAGACGCCAATAAGCATGAATCAAATCTTTTTGCTAATAAACATATCATGCTAATATAAATATCATATTTGCTTATGAATTATTAAATGCTGACTGAAACTTTTAATTCTGGATACTTTCCCTAAATGGTTAATCATACCTGCAGTTTTTTCAACTAGAAATGCTGTTTAAGTTGGTGCTTATTTTCCAAGTGCTGCAAAATATTAAAATTCACCATCTGCCAAGACTGTAGTTACTGTATTTTGTTTTAGTGCTTGAATAAGGTTTTCAAACAGAAAATATCAGAATTAATATGTCGCTGCATAATAATGTGATAAAGCCAGCTGAAACAGGGAAGAACCTGAAGTGTAATGCGAACTTCAAAATTTATCTCGTCTCCTCTGAAATGTCTTGCTTTTTGTGTCGTTCCTGCTTCCCAGTTGATTTTTTATTCAGTGGTGAGGAAAAGATATAAAAATGAGGAAACTGAAATGGGAATAGTAATTTGCATGAGAATTTCAAAAGTTTTACAAAATCCCTTTCATATCTAAATCGTCTTTCCCCTTTTTCTAAAATATGAATTTTTGGGTTCAATCATTTGAAAAAAATCGCTTTGGTGAATCTGGAGAAAAATCAACAAAGATAATACTTTACATTCAATCCCCAAAGATAATACTTTAATACTAATTAATGCGATAATTAAGTTTTTCATATTCCTTTGTAATCGCCACGAACGTCTGAAAAATTTTCAAGTTATGTCAAAACACGAATAAAAAAATACTCAATGAAATGAATTCATTTCATAATACTCTTCATAATATTCAATCAATGTGTCGGATGAGGTTATTAAAATTTACCAATTTAACTCTTGCTTTGAGTGTGCATGAATCATAAAAGAAAAAAAAAATTAGAAATATTATTAGTGCTCAGATACGCTATAAAACTGGGATTTTTTTTTAAATTTTATAATTATTTAATTTGAGAACTCAATTATTTTAATAATGAATTATGAGGTGATATGCTACTAAGTTTTAAAATGTTTTGCGTTGGATTGAATTTGCATTAAATTTGTAATAAGAGAAGCATTTAATTTGTAATAATGAAAAATGAAATTTATTAAAATTTCACTTACGCCATTTTAATAATACTTCAATTCAGTTTAAGTCGGTCTATTTAAAGAATATAAACGGTGTTGTATTGAACTGAAATTTGGAGGTAGAAAGATATTTTTTCTGAATCTAAAAACTTAGTTGAGGTGGATTGTTTGAAATTCTTGCTTGCCATTCAATCTCCTTTTTCAAGATTTGGTTTTGGATAAATCGAGGAAAAATAGGGAGGGAAAAAAGTGAAATGTTGCCATTTATTAATTTGGAAAGAATTTAATAAAAATGTTTCTTTTGACAGTTTTCTTGAGAATTTGAATAACTTTTGTACTATTTTTGAGGACAAGTGTAGAAATTAAATACTCAATTAAATGCATCTGCTTTATAAATAAAATTAAATTGATGAAGTTAATGTGCAATGATGCTATAATATGAGAAAAAAGATAATTGGTGGAACAGAATAAATATCGAATAAATTAAATATGCTTCATCAAATCTTCTATTTTTGAAAGGTAAAGTGTTATTAAACAAATAGAATGACATAAAGCTTAAATTTCCGATGCGGAGTTACAATTTTTTAAAACATATTTATCATTCTAGAGCGAATGATATATGCAACACATATTAAGTTAATATTATTGTGGTTCTAAAGTTTTTGTCTGTTAGAAAAGTTTTAAACAGAAGGATTATGAAAACATTCAGCACCAAATAAATGTATAATTAGAAATCTTATGCCAGAATTATTAACCTTAACTCCTGACTTAATGTAAAGTAGTGATTTTAATACATTTTTTTACTTTTCCCAACTTTGCTTGTTTTTTCCGATAGTTTTATTTAAATCAGTCATTTAAACAGTTTTTTTATATATATTTAAAAGACATTTTTAAAATAATCCAAAGTAGCAAAAAAATAGACTCAAATTCCTTTCATTATCTTGTAAACGAAAAAAAAAGGTCAGCAGCTTTTGAAGTCATCGTTTAGGTTAATGGCCAAAAATATGTCAGTTGAAAATTGTGAAGGAATGCATATTGACTTGCAAACAGTGGAATGCTTTCAGTATGACTACAAAGGTGAACTGCAGCTGTTTATTTAACTGCACTGCAATTGTTAAGGTTAAGTAGAACTAAAGACATATCATCCTTATGTAATATTAATGAAATTTTATATTATACGATTTAGAAAGAATTTCACCTATCAATTTGATAGTTTTGTTTTCAAACCTCTTGTAATATTTTATTATTCATTTCATTAAGCCAGTTTCTGAAAATTGTATCAAAATCGCGGTTTAAATTAGTGGAGTTACCTATTTGTTTCAACTGCAAATAAAAACTGTCAGTTATTATATCATAGCAAAGCAAGTCAAATTACTGATAGACGGTGGCAAAATTGTTGGAACAAAATGATAAGCGTGACATTTTTCCGTGAAAATACAAATGAACTTTTTTCATCTTTGCGTATCTATATATCAAGATTTAGTTGTGTGATGTAGCGTGTTTATTTGGAATTAAGAATTTAATCTTAAAAAAGAATTGTATCTCGTTTCGATGACTTAAATCTACAATGCACTTCTAAAATATAATTTCTACTGCTATTTTGAGCATTTTGCTTCTGCTAATGATTGAAAACATATTCTTCGTCCATCTAATCGAAATAGTTTGATATGTGATTGTAAAATGATTTTTGCTTCTTAATATATTTTAAAGCTATTTTGGTTTTATATTGTTTGACATTTTAATGTCTTAAATTCAAGGATAATAGCAATTATGCTTTTAACTTTTCATTACATTAATATTGCTGAATATTAGTTATTAGTTTAGAATTTCTAGTTTGAATAATATAAATATATGTGAAATAAAAATTCAGAGCCATATATTTATTTCTGCTTTACCGAATTGTTGATATATATAAAAAGATCAAATAAAAAAAATTAAATTGTTTTATTTCCAAATATTTCATCTTACCGGGTTAATCTAAGGCCAGCACTCCAACCATTACCTAGATTGAAATTTGAATATTGAACCGTTTCGGACTTTTGGAAATTTTGTCAAATACTTTTTATTTTTTGTTTGAGAGAATGAATTATAAAGTTGTGAGCATTTTTTTTTTGTTCCTTTGAAAGGTCAGATATTGCCAGAATCGGTGCGTTGTGAATCTTCTTAGATTATGACTTCGTGAGAGTACATGATAATATTTCAATCACCTTTCGTTGTTATAAATTTTCTTTTTAATTCAATTTAATTTTTATGTATTAACTGTCGATTCTTATTTGCTGACATCCTGAGCTCGGAAGTAGTTGTATTTATACTGTTCGATTACACGTCAATTGGTCTCTAGACGAGAACTGGTCTTGGTCAATGCAATGATCTAGATGATTGTTTGAATATTTATCGATTGTTTCCTCTTTTCATTTCTCAAATTTTGTAGAAATAAAACTACTAGCATATTGATTTTGAAAGTATTGGGAAGTAAATGGTCTGGAACCGGGAAAGATTTATTCTGTCATAAAGTGAAAGCCCAAACTGGAAGCAAATGTGAAAAATGGTGAGAATTGTATAATTTTTATCAGCCAAATGATTCAACTAAAATTGCCCATCTTTTAAAAGGTGATTAGGTTACATATGATTTATTGCTAAATTTGTAAAATAATTTATTTTTCAGAATTAATTTTTTTATCAAACTGATTTATAGAATATTTTTTTACAGACCATAGTAAAATTTTTGGTCTTCCAAGAGTAATTTTTTTTATAATTTTACTGGCAGCGGATTGTTAACTTCACCTGTTCCCAACTGAAATATTATTCATCATTCGATGTTGCCATAGTGTGAAATATATACAGCGCAGATGTTACTTTGTAAAGCACATATTGCAGCCTTTCAGGTTTATTTTTAATTCCCTTTGCTAGTTTTCTTTATGAGCACATCTGCCTTTTCCACTTCGTTTTCAGATTAAGTTCCAAATTCTGATTTGACGATTGACCATAAAATTATTAATTTATATAAATAATTTTATGTATTTTGCTAGATGAATGCTAAAATAAAACGTTCAATTTGAAAATTTGAATATCTATAGTTAAAAAATATTTAAACTTGCCTTTAAAAAGTTGGAGATCAAATAAATATTACAAATGATTTGTCACAAGTTCAGAAAAAATATTAATATTTGGTTGTGCAACTAAATTTAACTGCAAAAAATCAAAGAACTGTGGACATTAATCGGAACTCTTAATCTGAAATATTTAAAATGGTTGATTAAAGCGCAACTCCTGATATTCCTTGAGACATCATTCTGCTATTAAGCAGTATTATATTAATACTTTTCTTATTGTCTGGTATGTTATACTTATCTTCATTACTCAGATTTAGGACTGTGTTGCATGCTAGTACAAAAATCAAATTTTCTATATCAAATGAGCGTTGATTTTTAATGTGTTAATCGTCAAAAATGTCTGGTAGGCCTATAAATTCAAAAGAGCATGTGAAGGATACTGGTGTGCTCTTTGTAATTTTTATCGGGTAATGATGGTGACATTATATATATAATATATAATATTAGGTAACAAAAGTTTATCAATGAAAACGAGATAAAAAATATGAATATTATTAGTCAGATATATGCAAAAACAAAATTTG
>JAPMOR010067059.1:0-40212 GCA_026543865.1 Argiope aurantia | reverse complement strand
ATTAATATTTTAATATTTTGACAAAATGTATGTTATGTAATAATTGTTATTAAATTTAAGTATGAAATACACCCACAAAAAATGTGTACATGTTTTTTTAATTTATTTTATTACAGTTTCCTTTTGTAAAGCACAAATGTCCCATCACTTTTGTGAGACACTGTATATATATAGGACAATGAAATAATACGAGTAATACGAGGACAATGAATAATATATATATATATATATAATTTCGGGAGAGCATAATTATTAACAAGAAGACGCAGGCGGCACAAAAGCAGAAGGCAAAAAAGGACGAACAAATGATCACTAGTCTTATATAATATAGGATTTCTGGCCAGGCGCCTATTCAATACACGTTGTGACCTTTGACACCTTTTCAAGGGCACAGAAGATATCACTTTCATTTAATACGTAGTACAGATGGAGCATTATTTTTACGGTGAATTAATTAAACCGAAAGAAGAATTGGATCACGAAATAAGAGAATATTTTAGAATGAAGTTACGATGGGCTAAATTAAGAAAAAATCTTGAAAATTAATTTGGATTCAATTAAGAGTTTAAAATATCATTACATATATATAGTTTTAATCTTAATTAATTTCCCAATTTTAATCTTAAGGTAGCCCGTAATAATTTTATTCTAAAATGTTCTCTTATTTTTCTGATCCAATTCCCACTTTTGTATTTATTCTACATTTGCCCAATAAAACTGTTGATTTCAACATTTTCTCACACTCCAAGTGAAGGGATAAAAATCCCTAATGATAAAAACTTTCTTTTAAAGTTGCCTAAGATTCTCTTTCCTAAATGGATACATGGGAAAGAAATCCCAATTAAATTCTCATATTAAAATCATTGAACGGAAAATTTTCTGTCTCTTTTGGTCTTGTCTCACAATGTTGACTGATCATCTTTTATGATCGCTTATTCTTTGTAGATAAATTATGCCTCCCGTGGTCAAACAAAGCGAGTTTAAAATTTCAAAAGTTTCTTTTATTCTGCCATGTAACTGCTTATCTATATCTATATCTATCTATCTATACATATATATTAAAAACACATATAAAGGTTGAAGAATGCTAAAAGACTTTACAAAATCATTAATCAATTAATATTAACCGTACATTTCAAAACAAGCCTACTTTCTATGAAAAGAATTATTCTTCCTTTGAAGAACCAAAAATTTCAGAGCTAATATACATATTTTTGTTCTTATTCACTGTTAAAAATTTAAGTTTAATATGGTAGCACTCAAAGATTTCACAATCCTCTTGCACTGAAAGCTGGAAAACCCAATTCCTTTAAACATTGCGTGCAAAGACGAGAAAAAGAGGTCAGAAAACGGTTCAATTATCTTCCTGTGGTGCGGTCCTTTACTCGCCTAAGTATGTTGAAGGCCCCCCTCACATCTCTTGCTGCCCAATCCGTTGCACAACACTTCACGCTATCTCGCGTGCCAGTTGTTCGTCACATTCCGCTTTCCGCAAATTTGTACAATTCCAGTATTTCGTCTTTTAATGGTAGAGTGATACTAAGAGGTGCTATCTATTAGCATGCTGGTTGCTGTCTATTATTCCCGTGCCAAAGTCAGTGACCTGTCTGTCGCCTCATATCTTGTTTAAATCCTCTTAGAAAATAAAGAAGAGAACATGTTTCCATCTAGTAATTAGTAAATGGATATTTAGAACTAAGCTAATGTACCCCCAGTTAATTTAAAAAGCATTTGTGGGCACTCATGAATTCACCGCTTTCACGTTTCTGCCACAGTAAATATCTTTAAATCTTTACGTTACAGGAGATTTTAAGCTTTCGTTTATGGATTTAGGGAAATATGAAATATATTCTTAGAGAAAACTTGAAAAGCACTTTTCAACATTTCAATCCATTAAAAGATCAGTTTGCTTCCTTTTTAATTTTCTCTGATATGGAGCACAGAGAAAGTATTGTAAATAGTCAAAAAATTCGAAGATAAAATTTTGACGAATCTTCATGTTGCAGGTCTATTTTGTGTCTGAAAATACACGTTTTTAGCTTTATGTCTGTCTGTTAGTCTGTCTTTCTGTAAAAAAAATAACTCAAAACGAATTTGAGCTAGAAGGCTGAAATTTGATAAGCGGACCTAGGACAGAATTTGTAGATTTTTATGAGATTTTGAAAAAAATCCTTTCAAAGAAAGTCTGTCTGTCTGTCCCTTCGATTATAAGTGAACTCGATAACTGGAAAACGGAAGGAACTAGGTATATAAAATTCAATGGACTGATTTATCGTCTTAAATACTGATATCAATTTTTGAACCAAATCTGTCAGACTGTTGACTGTCAATCGGTCTGTTCTTTCACATGCATGTGGATGCGATAGCTCATCAACAATGACTTGAATCGATGAAATCCAGTATATTAGCTTGTGACTTCAATTATAGTGTTATGGCAAATTTTGGGGCCAATAGGCCCACATTCGCTATGCACAAAATTCACGGTCTTATCCAAGTTCCATAATATACGAAGGAAGGCGGTAAGACTTTTATTGTAAAACATACGAGAATGCTTCAAAGAAATAATTTCCGTTGCCTTTTTCGTTTCATACGAAATAAAAAAAGGGAAAGATATGTCTATTTGTTGATAAATCTTCCATTCAATTTCCATGTAAAATAGAAACTAAAAAAATGCCAATAAAAACTAGATAGATGAAATCTATCACATAGTCTCATTACCAGAATTGTAGATTTGCATCAGATTTTAAATTAATTCCATTTCAGAATTGTATGCTTGTTGGTATGTATATTGTTACAGAAAAATCAGTTCACTTTTTATTCAACTGCAACAGTAACCCCACGGACAAGCAACAAAGCATAGAGGAAGTGTACATAAAACAGCAATTATACACAACGTCAAATCCGTAATAGACAAAGCGCCCAGAGAGAACTCGCTGAAGATGAACGCCCCAAAGAGTATAGTTTAGTTATATTAACGTCCCGTTGTTTAGCAACACTAGGGCTATTTTCGGACGGACCTTGAAATTTTGAACCGCTGCGAGATGACAAGGGCGACACCTGAGCTGGCACACCATACCAAACCAGCGGGAGGACTTTTGGCCCTGACAGATTTAACGTGCAACAGGCCCGCTTCCACGACGGTTCTTCAGTGGAACCGGGTCTCGAACCTGAAACCATACCGCTCACGAACCGAGACCTTACCACCTCCACGGCCCTCACCCCAAAGAGAATCTTTGTTGGAATACTCATGTTTATCGACTCAACGGATGACTCCTAAATCGACTAGATTATAATTCCCATGATTAAATGTTTTAAAACACAGCGCTGTAATTCGAATCTTAAGGCAGCTATCGAAAAATTCTCGAATATTTTGGATTCATCATTTTTGTTGCCAAGGTTGCGAGTCACTAATCCTATGTTCCTTTAGCAAATATTAGAGGTATCTGTAAAACTCTCTTCCTTACCAAGAAAAGGTAAATGAACCAATATTAATAATTTCTAACATGCACGAAGCATGATAACTGAAAAAAACCCATGATCAAGAGAAATGTCTTGTAAGTAAAATTGTAGATTCATATCGAACATTATACTCAATCAATGAAACGGGAAGCATTCAAAATATATACTGTATTTTCTTCACTATATTATGAAGCACAAAATGCACTGTATTATGTTAGTGGCTGAAAAAGTTGAGAGGAGATGACTCGCTGATTAATTTCTCGCATAAAAAAAATCTAAAATTAAAATACTGAAATTCAAAACAAAAAATAAAAAAAATATAAATAAATAAATAAATAAAATAAAATAAATCAACATTCAATTTTGGAAATCATTAAAATCAGTAATTCAACTGCCATTTTAATGAATTTCCATGTTCAGATTACCTTCATTCTGAGGAGAAAAAAAATTAAAATCATATCTAGAATTCAGAGAAAATGATAATTAAAAAAATAAGTACGAAAGCATTTGATTTGAAATATCTCTGCATAAATCTACCGTAATTTTTCTTTTTTTTTTAAATTTCTGTGTCATTTTGTTATTTTTTTATGCTTTTAAATTTTCCATTTAACTAAAACTCCATCCTTTCAAAGAATAAAGTTAAAAAATAGTTAAAATGAAAATTCTAAGAACCGTTTTTAACCGAATAATCACTCAGAATACTATGTATCAAATAAAAATGTAGTTGTTATTTACTCGCTTATTTTGGAAAGCAATTGTTCGCAAAACAAATTAATAAATAACGAATTAAAAATAATTTAAAAATAAAATTTGAATCGAATGTTTAAAAAAAGTTGAGGTTGAAGAAATTCGTGGAATATTTTTTGTAAAAAATATATGTTAAAATAGTAATTTAAATTATTTTTATCTGAAGGGGAATTCACTTCTTTAAGGAATATAAAACCGTTATGTAAAACAATGTAGAAGCGAGTTTCATTCTTTATTTTTCTCATTAAATAAAGAGAAATTAAAACGGAAGAGGTTCTTTTAAGCAGATAGGTAGCATAGGATCCAGATAAAAATAAAAAATAAAAACATTTTAGGTAACAAAGGGATCTGGTAAAATGAGCCAAACAACTTAAAGAAAAGATCTACTGTATTTTAAAGACGATAATAAAACTGGTATAAGCAGTGTCATTGATAGACTGGTATCCATATGTAGCCATTACAAATTTATGGAGTCCTGTGTTTGAAATTGGTTAAGCGTAAATTGATTTGAAAACGAAATTGATGTGCTTAGATTTGAATATTTTCTATTTTCTAAGAAAAATCTCATATAGGTTAAAATGACAAATGATAATAGAAACCAAGTGAATAATATTCATTGCTATTTGTCTTTAAAAAAGATAATTTTTTCTGATGTTAAACATTCACAAACATTCAGTATCCATTTTCTACCATGTTCCGTTTGTTTCATTCAAAAATTTATCAAGGAAAGGACAGTTTTGTTTTGTTCTGAGGATAGTTTTTGGTTGGGCAAATAAATAACACATTCCTAATTATCATTGCTAAAAATAAAGAGGAATATGTGCGTGCTGATGTTATATAAGACAGACCGTTAGAACTAGGAAAACGAAACTTGGCACAAATATATTTATGAAAGTGGGAACGTGCATCTTGGAGAAATAGTTGTGAAATTTAAGTGAAGATTTTTAATTATAAGTTAAATGAAAGGTTAACATTTTTTCACAATAACTTCCGAAAATATTACAGCTGAAAAATTATTTTTATATCATATAAAAATTAAAAAAAAATTGAATGGTATTTATTTTTGTAGGCAATTTTTTTCTATTTTAATTAATGTTTATAAAATATATCGGACTTATATTTCAAAAATATATTTCATTGTTGAAGTGAAAATAAAATCGTTTTTATTATTACTAATAGTAATTCCTCCTGACTCTTATACGATTGCTATTAATAAGAAAAATCGGTTCATTTTTCGAATTTTAATACATTTCAGCAAACAGTATACTTTTAATAATTTTTTAATTTTTTGTTGTTGTTCTTGCAAATTTTTTTTAGCTTTAGAGTCAAACGTTGATGGAAAATTTTTGCTTAGAAAGTCCCTTAAGAGCAAATTATTGAAATTGTTTGTCCTTATTAATACTAATAAGCCAATTATTTATCAAACTGACTAGAAGATAATAATTTGTAATAAATCTGATATAAAAAATTTTCTTAGTTATTTATATTCACTTCCGACTCCATTGTTTTAATTGTAAAAAAGAGGTAAAAAGTGCTCAATGAGTTCATTATAATAAAGTCAACTTCAAAACTTTTCCGAGTTGGCAAGTTTCCATCAAAAGGCTTTGAGTGAAGCGCGAGTGCAAATGGATTCATTTGACATTCCTTTAACGTAGTTCTAAATCAATAGCGCTCATTTCATTGTAGTTTAGGAGGGTTTAGAAACGTTTACTAGAGTATTTTAGCCATTTTATGCCTTTAAAGCAAAATTAGTCTTTTTTTTTTTTTTTTTTAAAAATAAGACAATGAGAGTTATTGAAACAGGAATGTTTCCTTTTAAGATTTGTAATAAGAATGCCAAAGAGATGTGACGTCATTATAATTAGATAACAAAAGAAAGAAATGACAGTAAGCTATTATTTTTTGGAATTCTGTTTTTTATGTCGTATTAGCATGATCAATAAACGAAAAACTGATTTCTACACTAATTAGATGAAAATTATTTATCTTCATAAAGCACTTTTTACACAAAATAGATTTGCTATTTTGAGTTAACTAAATTTAGTAATTTCCTTTACGCAAACTGATTATTTGGAAATTTTAAAAAAAAACACAAGAAAGCGTTTTGTAATATAATATATTATATCTTAAAAATATGCTAATATTTTTGCATTAAAAGTTGATTTTATAAAAAACCAAAATCTATTGATAAATAAAGTCAAACTTTGGAAATTAGAATTTCAATATTTTCAGTATGTGTTATTACTGATATAAATTATTTCGAATTTTTAACGATTTTCTTTAACATTAGGAAATCGAATAGATTTAAAACTTCAGAGTTGATATTTTGTTTTTTCCAAAGTCCTAAATATCTTAAAATGAAAAAAAACCCCTATTAAATAATCATTTCAAATCTTCATTATTTAGGAAAAAAAATTAATAAATTTCTGTCATATTTTATATGGATCGTTTCAGAAAAACAGGTATAAACATTTGGAAAACATAGATTGCTTAAACAGTTATAGGAATCCCATAGAAAATATTAGAATCACATAGAAATAGTAAAAAAATATTTTCACGCAGCATATAGCAATAATGGATTATGGAAAACTCTACATTCTACAATGTCATTTACTCGCCAATATTAGTTTGACATTTAAGGTGCTTATACAAAGTGCCTGTTCATCTACAAAACCTGTATTGCTGAATGCTGATAAAGGCTTTGAAACAGCTTTTAGTAATTGACAGTACCGGCACTTTCTCTGCTTATGAAATGCGACAATGTGAGATCATCCGTATTTTGTCGTAAATTCTAAATCAGCATTTATGGACAAGGGTGAAAGAATGCTGATGCTGTCATGCATCATTTCACAAAATCATATCACCTATTCCATCTTGATTACTTTTTCGAGATCATCCAAGACTATGAGGTACGAAAGTTTATGGACATAGATGAGCTTCTTGTTTTTTTCTCCATAGTTGTCATAAATTTTAGTAAACGATAGATCTGGTATTATTTGTACTCCAAATGTTATTGTAGGATTATGGGAACTTTTGTATTTCATCTATACCTTTCGAGATCTTTAAATCGCCACATATGGACAATGGTATGAATGGACAGTGTTAATAAGCTCATATATCAATTGGCATTAATAAGCTTATATATCAATTGACAAAATCATAGTAACAATTCTGCTTTGATTATTTTTCTGGAATTATCTGAAGTTTTCCTAAATGTTCATGGCTGTCTAAGACGCGGACAGGTATCAAAAATTATCTGAATAATTTAGAATATTTCATGAACTTTCTACTCATATTACTAAAGATTTATTGAAGTTAATAAAATGCATTTTTTTAATTCCACATATTTCTTCCGATTTCTTTTTTTTTTGTATATGTTTTCTGCACTTTAACATTCTTCAAATCCTATTTTTTGCATATAACGTTGATAAATATTTGAATATCTTAGAAGATTATAAGAGTGAGTATTGATAAATAACGCATATAATTTTAAATATATTAATAAAAATGTAATAAAGGCAGTATGAAACGAAAATGGAAGTATCATCAACTTACTGTTTTTCGACATTACTGTCATTCAGATTGGGGCATTTGCAGTAACGCTGGATCAGTTTGAAAATCCAGATCTTATAGATACGTCATCTGTTGCTTATTTTTTTCAAGGCTCTTTTGTGATCGGAGTCAGAGTCGAGCTTCTCACCAACCAGGAACTATTCCATTGGTCCAAACAGATGAAAGCCTAAAGCCTTCCCTGTTCTGAAGGCGTTCTATCAAGTTTCGGAAATAGTTCTCCATTGGCGCAAAATTGCGAAGAGTCGGTTTGGAGCACCCACCATACAGACTAGACCTGCAATCCTCCGGTTTTCTATTTGGAATTAACATCATTGACGGTTAGGAACTTAAATCTGATGATGACTTTTAGCGGGCTCTGCTTAACGGACGACCTCTAACAGCGTCTCTAATCGCTCCTTTTTCTTCTTATGTACAGTAGATCATTCCACCATCACTGAACATTGACAGGATTTGTTGCGGCGGACTACTATCTTTAGATAGTCAGTCAATAACACTGACCGATTCATCAAACTGACATTCTTTTCGAGGCAATTGATCCCTAGCTTCTAGTCACTCCAATGGCACTCTTTGAGATATGGATTTTCACATTGATCCAGAGGAGAAAAAAATATCTCAACACTCATTGAATGACAGTTCTGTCAAGAAAAAGCAAACTGATTTAATTTAGTTTAGTTATATTTTCGGTCTCTTTAAAAGCAACACTAGGGTTATTTTGGAACTGACCTCGTAATTTTGAGCCACAACCACATCCAAACTTCCATACCACACCACCGGGAGGGCGTTTGGCCCCAACGGATTTAGCGTGTACCAGATCCGCTTACACGACGGTTCTTCAGTAGAATCAGGTCTCGAACTTGAGGCTCTCCGGTTCCAAGGCCCAGGCCTTACCACCAGGTCACCGCGGCCCCAGAGAAAATTGGCAATAGTTTCATTTTCATTTCATATTGCTACTCGATGCATTTTTTTATTATCATGTTCTCCATTATGTGCGTTACTTACTGACACACTTTCGTACACATTATTTTGCAGCACCCAGCCTGTATGGTTAAATAATCACTCCCATAATCGGATTCTCGCCATATCTCTTCATTCCATTCTGTGTTTATGCTTCAGAAACGCTGAAAACATTTAATACTTGCTTTATCAGCGATTTCATTTAAGTACCTTTAAAACAGCGACTTTTCTAAACAATTCACTAGCGCATTTTTCACCTATCTTCCGCTTCCTAAACAAATTCTAATCTTCGCTTGGAAAAAGATAAAGGTTTCAATGAAATATTAATAAATTATTTATAAAAAGAAAAAAAAATGGCATCTCTTTCGCGGATGTCGCGATAATACAGAGATGGCTCATAAAATTTTTATGAGATTCATTTATCAATTTTATCAGCGGTGATAGCACGCCGAGATTCATTTTTAGGAACAGTTTATATTTTTAGCACATTATCATTGCATTATGAATTAAATAAGTTAGGGAAAAGGAAACAATCTATTAACCTTTCATTCTTTTTTTATTCAATCTATATTATTTATATTTTACGCAATCTTTTTACTGTTATTTATTTAATTTAAATAAACATTCATTAGGTTTATTAGTTTTTATTTCAGGAGGCTTCAAAAGTTTGGGATCTACTGAGCTGGTGAACCGCACTCTATATGCATCTCAAGGTCATGTTTTTAAAAATTATTATAGGTACTCCAATTTAAATAAACGAGGAGGAAAAAAATAACAAATTATTTCCAACTTCTGTTGTAAATAATTTGTTTATTTCCTGAGATTTTAAAGTTTTGGATGTTGTTTTAGGTACGATTTAATTAATTTGGTTATTAATTAAATTATTTATAGAGAATATGAAATACAAGATTTCTATTCTAATGATCTAGTAATAGTGGTATTTTGGACTGAATAATTGTACATATAAAACCAGATATCTCAAAAATATCTATATGTATATTTATCTGATACATATTAAATTTGTCATTTCCGATAAAACATGACTCTGTTGGTGCGGCATATAAGTTGGGAGAGCAGGGTTCTTACGCAGGTGAATTGGTTTGTTTATAACGAATAGACAAACACAGCAACCTACAAACCTTATTCGATAATTTAAAATAATGAAATTTATTATATCATAACTATTCACTACATTCAAAATAAAATGGGAATTTTAAATTATTTTTCCTGCAATTTGTAATTTTAATCTCAAATTCAATAAAGTATTATATAAGATAAATTAGTATATATTTCTTGCATATAAGCACGGTGTTTTGTATTCTATTCGGAAAATAAAAGACATCTGAAAAAAAATGACAATATCATGTACTAATCTTGATTTATTTTTCGGATTTACTTGAATCGCATTAAAATAATTGGATAAATAGGTTCTTATTTTTCAATAACTGACTAAGAAGAAAATTCTATTAAAAACTATTCAAAGGATTGATATTTAATAAAAATTTATTTGCCTGGTAAAAAAGAGAGAAAGCAACATGCATGCATATACTTTCCTGCAAAACCCAGGTAAAAAGAAATTTAATTTCACTTTTTAATTAATTAAAAGATATGGCTTCATTCCCTTTTTTTCATACTGATGCATAGCGAAGCCATAAAAGCAGCTCCTGTGAATTTGTTAATGGATATTTATGTCAGCAGATTCTTCTCTGTAAGAAACCATAGAAATTTAAGATTAGAACTGGTATTTTGAATTAATTGTAGATAAATATTTCAAAATATATATTATCTCAGAAAATTTATCTAGAATTTCAAAAAAATTCTAGAATAAGAATATCAAGTTTTTAGTTCTCTTGTTTTGTCACTTGTAGTTAATTATTTTACTTCCTTAATATCATTAATACAATGACTTTTACAATTATTTGTATTTTCTTGACATTATACAAGCAACATATATTATTATTATTATTATCCTTTTATTTATATAGTTGCTAAAATTCTCTGAAATCTGTATTTGGGTTGTAAGTCGAAAAATTTATCAGTTGCAATAACAAATAACTAAAATCGGCATTTGTAGTAATACCAGTATACAAGCCGTAAATCGTAGCAAATAACCGTAATAGCATAAAGCCTTGAAATAGAACTTGAAGGAAAGAGACTTCGCACGACTGTTCAGACCTCTAGACTTTTCTGCTACTATCTCTGATTCAGTATTTCCTTCTTCAGCTCTGTCTCTCAACTTTTTAGTTTCTGATATGAGACACAGGAGATTCTTGAATAAACGGCATGATTCGGGTATTATTAAATCTATCGCCAAAATTCTGGTGATTTCTGAAATCTTTGTCGCCAAAAAGTTGCCAAGTTTGTCATTAAGACCAAGAGCATTGACTTGGCAATAAATCAGCACCTATCAAGAAAAAATTCAAAACTACCTTTTAAATTAGGAGCCCTTACTTTATTGAGAAGCACTACTACAAATTCATAATAGTAAAAACATTTTAAAATCTATTGTGTCTTTCTTCTTTGTACTTTATTCTCTTTTAATGTACTTTATGACTCTATGCTCTTTTGATATGAGTAATTTCAAGCTAAAAAATGTGACTTCTATATTATATTAAGTTCAACCAATCTTGCCTCTTCGTGAGAGTATGTAAATAAAATATATTTATACTTCTACTTAGAGAATTAAATTTTGCTTTAGAACTTCAGCATTTAATACAAAATTTAAATAATTACTAAGCATTATTTTATTGGTGCCATTTCATTAAGGATAACTCAATGAAATTTGTTTATTAAAATAGTCCACTTTTTATTATTGATATTGATTGAACAATAAATAAACGCATCTTTTGATATCAAAGTAATAATTCAGAAAACATATCATTTTCATACTTAGATCCATGTTTCTAGATTTGTAGATCAAACATCTTTAAGGTGGCATTAAGATAATAAAAATATTTGAAAAAATTTATTACTGGACCGAAAAGAAAAATGAACTTAAATTTTGCAAATTTATAGATATTTAGAAACAAATTGTACTTGTATTAACCAAAAGTAACATCAAACTTTATCTGTAACTTAGAGATATTATCTGTAACTTTTTAATATTCAATCTACCCAATTTTCCTATTCGCTAAATTAGTAGTTAATTTGAGTAAAAGGGAAAATTGTTAAAAACCTTATTTATGTAGACTTATTACCTATTATTGATGCACATTTAAGTCCTGTAGATAACAAGGCATTCATGTTGAATTTTTGTGCTAATTTTGTTGGATGTTGTATATATATATATATTTTGGTACACCGTCAGGTTCTTATTCATACTTTAAGAAATTTTACAAATGGATTTAATTTCATCATTTTCAGAAGATGTATATAAATTCTATTAACAATTTTATATTATCTTACGATTGAATTTTTTGACTAATTCTCGGGTACTATTAGCGCAAGATATAGTGTAATATCTCGCGACTTTGTTCGATAATGTAAAAGCCGTATGTGAAGAAATCGAAACAGTAATCACAAACTAGCTACTCCCGTCCAAGCGTTTGGCGTACAGAATATTTGAAAGATCTGACTGCTACGACAGCATTTGCGTAAGTCAGCCATCTAACGGCACACGGATTTAATGAATGCACATGAAGGCACACGGATTTAAACCATAAAAACTGAATGACCGGACTGCCGCAACAGCAACTTTTTCGTGAACTGTGGTTGAGTCCTAAGGGCCGTCACCGGCCATTGTACAATCCTCCCCGAAGGAAGTATGTTCCGTCATCGATGGGAGGAGTTAGATCCCCCACCTATTAGTGTACCTTCCAGGGTTGCGAGATTCAACCACCATGCCGGAAGCATCTCATCCTCATTTCGAGGCCCCCCCCCCCCCCGGGTGGTAGTATTGGCGTAAAGTCATATCGTTATAATTGAGCTTTGAAGATAAGTTTAAGTTTATGTTGCTTATGTTGAAAAAGATATCAAAGCAAGTATCCACATAGCATCAATCAATTACTGGAAAGTAGAGATAAAATACAAAATAGAAAGACAAAGACAAAAAAAAATATAATAACATTAATTTATTAAAGTGAATCACGAATATAAATGATGAAATTCAAAAGTATCTGCTAAGTCACTGGGAAAGCAGAATTTTCTCACAGATAGAGAGAGAATTGATTCAAGATATTTAAGTAATTTTTAAGAAAAGTAAATGGAAAGCAACCAAATGTATTCTTCAAAAATGATGAATCAATCATACTGCATTATTATTATTAAAGTTAATAAACTTATTAAATAAATAACTACAATAATAATAACATTCCATTGAAGACTATTCAATTTTGATAATGAGTTCGGAGAGTGTGAATTTTGTGCACATCTAAGCTGATAAAAGGAAAGTTAAATTATCGATTATCGATTCTGGAATAAACTTTCCCTATATTAAATCTGCAAGCATTCAAGGGAGCCGTGTTTTCTGATTTTGGGATGGCACAGGAATTCTAATGAATGCTTGTCTGTTTTCGTTAGAATCATTAGAATATTTTAAAGGAATTGGTATTGTTTCTTACGCCGATTCTAAACAGGATTAACGGATGTTATAAAATGTTTGAAAGAGAAAATATAAGGATTATTTTCAAATATTCATCTGTTTATGTATCACAAGGTGTTTTTTTACTGTTTTTTGATTTTGATATATGATTTACTTGATTTTGATTTAATTTTTTGATATATATATATATCCTCAAAAATCTAAGTACTAGCATGAAGAATAAAATATTTAATATAAATCTCAAAACATCAAATTAAAAGAAGAATTTAATAAAAATGAGCTGAAATAATTTACAATTATAAAAACTGGAACAGAGATTTGAAATTCTGTACTTCTGTAAAATATAGAATATTTTATTTTATTTATTTATAAAAACTTAATTAATTTTGATTAATTTGTAAAAAATTATTACAGCATTTATTTATTTATAGAAATTTAACTGTTTTTGATTTTGACATTTTATATTTAGTTATCAGACATTTACATTAATGAAAAAAATATTAGTACAATAAAGTTGTTATATTCATGATATAAAATATTAATTTAATTAATTTGTTTTTGATTTCGAAATTTTGTATTTATTTATTAAATGTTTAATTGAATTTGAATAACTTTTACTGAAAATTGTGAATGAATTGCAAATTATGAGTATACTTTCAAGATAATGGATTGCACATTTACTCTACTATAGTATTTTTAATCTGAACTAAGTCAGCTGAAAAATTATAATCTTTATACTCATACAAGGCATTAGGAAAGATTTTATTTTATCTATTGACTCATAAACAAATAATTTAGGATTCATTAATAAAAATTGTTTAATTTTTATTGAATTATTCTTTGGAGTGAGAAATTCCAATCCAATTTAGTAAACATTTCTCTGATCCATTCAAAAATTTATTTGATTAACATAATTGAACTCTATATTTAATTGAAAAAAAGTATTAATACTTCCCGTAAGCTCCCTTTACCAAAGATTAATTTCGGTTCCAAGAAATTTTCTCCAATTAGATAAAAAGCAATTTCGCAAAAGTAGTTGCGCTTTTAAAATTCTTTTTTTAATTTTCTGTTTAGTTTCCGACTTGGATTAAAAAAGAAAACTCAGCTTTCTTCGCAATCTTTGTCGAGACTAGAAAGTCCCTCAGGGATATTTGCTTAATTCACGCTTAAATCTCATCAACATGTTCTAAAAATTCCGTTTTTCGACTGCGGAATTTCGTTTCTGAACCAAGAAGTTATTTTGTTTTATTTCAAAATTACATAGCTTTAACCTGCGGATATACAGGTCAAATTGCATGAAGACTTTTTTTATTAGCATATTAAATGGGAGAATGAGTTTAAAGAAATATTTATACATAGTAAAATCTATTTTAATCTCCCATTTTAGAAAAGATATCATCTGCTTTTATAAGTGGTGAAAAGCAGCTTAGAAAGGTTATTTTTAATTACTGAAGGCTATTCTATGCTGCTATTTTTTCAAATGTTGATATCCTCTTTTTATTCTTTTCGGAAGCATGTGATGGGTAAAGAAAAATATTCGCTACAATTATGCAAATTTTGAATAAATCATTCTTTGAATTTTAAGTAAATCATTCTTTCTGAGTATCATATCTACTTTAATTACCCATTTTAGATAACATCTGCTTTTTTAAGTGAAAGAAAAGTAGCTTATAAAGGTATTTATAAGTGCTGAAGGCTATTTTTGTAAATGTTTATATACCCTTTTTTTCCTTTCGAATGCATGCTGTGGGTAAAGAAAAATATTGAATACAATTATGCAAATTTCGAATAAATTTTCTTCGATTTTCTGGAATAATCTCCCTGTGAGACAGTGTGGGACCTTTTAACTTATCAAAACCTGCGTAGGTTAATAAAGGTCATTTTTTGCTTTAGTGCATTAGCTTATTAAAAAAACTCAAAGCAACTTAAAAAAACCCACATAAACGTATAGAAAAAATCAATTTCGTTAAAAAAGCTTTTGGTATCTAACCATAGCTTTATTTTGTTACTTAAAAACTTTCTTAAGACTGAATTTCATACAAACAATTTATTTGGAATCTTAAAATTCATTTAAAAGTTTTAGCCGGTGATAAATTTCGTTGGGAATGTGTAAAATTACATAGTATAGCGAAGTGCTGATGTGCGTTTCGTTCAAAGCTTCTCACAAATCGTCAAAAATAAGACTTGAATTGTTTAAATCATCAAAAATTTCTTTAACCAATCAAAACATGAAAAAAAAGTTTTCCGAAAAAGCTTTTGGAATCTAACCGTAGTTTCAATTTGACGCTTAAATAATATCTTAAGAGAGATTTTTATGCAAGCGATTTATTTGGAATTTTAAAACTTCATTAAAAAGTTTTAGTCGATGATAAAGTTCGATTTCAATAAACTGGAAATCCGTTAAACTACATAATATAACGAAATGCTGATGTGCGTTTTGTTCAAAACTTTTCACAAATCGTCAAAAATAAGACTTAAATTGTTTAAATCATCAAAAATTTCTTTAACCAATCAAAACATGAAAAAAATTTATCCGAAAAAGCTTTTGGAATCTAACCGTAGTTCTAATTTGACGCTTAAATAATATCTTAAGAGAGATTTTTATGCAAGCGATTTATTTGGAATTTTAAAATTTCATTTAAATGTTTTAGTCGCTGATAAAGTTCGATTTCAATAAGTGGAAATCCGTGAACTATATAGGACTATAAGGAGATGCCGATTTGCGTTTTATTCAAAACTTCCCAGAAATCGTCAAAAATTAGAAGTGTACTATTCAAAACATCAGAAATTTCTTTAATGGCTAAAAGAATCAATAGTAGAAAGTATCAGATAAATCTTTTGAGTTGTTATCAGTAACCAACATTTTGATGGATATACAACAATATTCTATAACTTCATTCAAATTCGTTATCATTAATTATATGCATAGAAAAGCGGGATAGTCACATATGCTTTTTTAAATATGCAATAACAGAAAAATAATTTTAATAAAAGAAAATATTGCATTCGAGGGGGATTTAATTATCTGTAAATCATTGATATTATCTTTTTTAGAAATCATTTTGAAGTAAAAAAAACAACAATAAAGGCGTCATATCTCTAATAGAAGAAAATGTTTTCCTAAATTAAACCAAGAATTTCCTTATGCAAATTTTTTGCTTCTAAAATTCTCATCATTGCACACTGCATGAACCCATGAATTATATCTCAAATGCATTTTATTATTAATTTCTCTTCTTTTATTGCAATGGTATATGATACAAAAATCTCGTAGTAGTATCTTCTTTATGAATCCCATTTCATGCCTTCAATGTTCCTTTTTTGGCTGATTTCACTTCGTATTGATAGGAACTGCTTTTTGTTATACTCTCATATTCATTTTGCTGTTTTTTTTTTGAGCAATATTTGCAAAACAGAGAAAATTAATTTAACCTTATATTTAATTTATTTCATAAAAAATATTTGAATAAATTGAAGTTATAAAAATTTTTTTCTGAGGATATAACAAAGTATTGAATTGATAATATCTATGTATAATTATTTGATTGCTTCACTATGGCAAAGAAGCCGAGAAAAAAAAACTTTATAGGCTTTTCTGATTGTTGGTTTGTTGTGTTTTATTTATTGGCGCAATGTAGGTTTTTCAGGGAATTCCCCTCTTTTTAATTTCTTATACACGAATTATAGCGAAAGTATAGTAATCATCAAAAAAATTCGAACTCGATATATTGACAGATCTTTACGCTTTAGACCTTCCTAAGTTCGAAGAACACATTTTTGGAAAATTTTCATCTGTCTGTCTGTGGATGTGTCTTTGAGCTAGGTAGTTGAAATTTGGGACATGATCTGTATACCATATTTGAAGATTTCTATTAAATTTTGAGTGAAATCTGTTCAGAGGAAGTCCGATGATTCAAATATAAATTAACACGACAATTAATAAAAGAAGAGAGTTAGATAAATAAAATTCGGTATTCCATATTGTAGACAGCTGCCAAATTTTGAGCCAAATCCAACTAAGGTTGACTGCCTGTCGGTATGTAATTTCAGAAACGTGTAAATGAGATAATTCTAAAACTAAATGACTTAAATATATGAAATTTGGTATGGCATTTTTTGATCACAAGTACAGTTTTGTGTCAAATTCTTGTTTTAATCGATTGAGATTACTTGTCTAAAATCCAAATTAGATTTTTGGATATCATGAACGCATGCCAGGAATTAATCACCAACAACTCGCCAAGGAGACATGACAAATTCAGTAAAAGTGCCAAATTCACGCCAAAAGTTATTATTTCGTAAATATTGTAACCCGATGCCATTTAAGACGTTCTCTGGCATGACAAGTTTATTAGAGAGTAGGCTTGAAAGTTTTGGTATGATTACTAGAGTGGAACGAAAAAATCAATTTTTGATTTTTAATTTGTAATTGTATGGAAAAGTTGCCTTTCGGTGAAGATAAAACAAATTATAATTATAAAAAATATTGGAGTAGGTCTTGAGGTGCCACAAGGACGTTAAAGTTTTATTAAATTGAAATTATTGCAAAATTTTAAAGTTTTTTTTTACCAAATCATCAACTTTTGTTTTCTAATTTGTAATAGAGCGGAAAAGTTGCCTTTTGGTATAGATAAGAAAAATAAAAATTATAAAAAATATCAGAGTATATCTTGAGGTACCGCAAGGACGTTAAAGTTTCATAAAGACACACTTTTTCAACCTTTTAAGGATTTTTGCGTGCTTCGATTATGAAATAAAAAGCTTTCATTAGGCATTGCCATATGAATAAAAGTATAAAAACAGTTTTCCTATTGCACTAGCATGGGACTGAGTTTTCCCCGGAGCGGTTGTTATTGTGGTAAGGCGGAGATTTGTCTGCATTCGGTGACAAAAACAGAGCTGGTTTCAAATCAGTAGCTTTGCAGACTTTGGCGTCTCCCCTCCGTCTATTGTGTAACTGATTAACGTCACTGATTTGTTATTTTGTGCTTGTGTGCTTTGCTGTGAGTAAAAATGGCTCAGTCTAAATTAGTGAAGGCAAGATAAATATCTGAGTGTTATATTTTTGGGAAATTTAGTGATTTGCTTGAAGTTGAACACACTATTGACGAATCTAGTGCTACTGTTATATTAAACATAACCTCAAAATTGCTTCAGAGAAGGATCCTTCTGTAAGCGAAATACGTGACACTATAATTCCCAAAATAGAACAAATAGGGCCAAGAGCTTCTATTCCCATTGCTTCTAGCAAAAGAATTTCCCAAATGATTAAGCTAATCATGCTAAATACAGGAATTTATTAAAGTCAAAAAGCAGAAAATGTTCATATAAATTTAATTTCAACCTCACAGAATTTAGTGAAGAAACTCGATGTTTATTTAATATTGCTGACATGCATTAAAAAAAAATCCCAGTTATGGAATAAAAGGTTCTAAACGATCAATTCTCTAATAGAAAAATGGGTATAGATGATATTGATTTGCTACCACAAGCGCTTTGGGGAAGAAAGGAGCAAGAAAGAGTAAAGAACTACAGAGAATAGTTAAGTTTAATCAAGAACGGGCAAAAAATACTAGTGCAGAACGATTACTGGCTAACGATTACTTACTAAATCAGAAACGATTACTGGCAACAATGACAATGTTGAAGAGCAACAGTGTTCTTTACATAAAGCGGCAAGCAAATCAGATTCCATCAAATAGACAAGAAGCGATAAAACTATCAAGTGCCTGTGTGGTTTAATATTAAGTTAAAACTTTATACAGAAGGCATCTAAAGCTGATTCAAATACTATAGGGAACTCGATTATCGACTTTCCCTGGCTTCCTTGCCACGTGCAAGCAGTGGAAAGAGTTATAAGACTTATGGCCGAATCGGTTCAAAATGTCTGTGGTTCAATCGCAAGAGAAGGATACCTAAGAGCAAAACTTGACTCACGTGGGAATTTGCTAAAATTTAATTTAAAAAAAACTGTTTAATGTGGGAATGAAGTAAAAAAAACAGTTTGCAGCTGTAACATTTGTAATGATTAAGGATACAGGAATAAGAAGCGTAATATTGGACATATATATATATATTTATTATTATACTTCGTAATTAATAATTTTTTTCCATTTGTAATGCTTATATATGTATTTAAAATCATCTTTTGTAACATTATATGAAGAAAAATTCATAAAAATCTTTTATCAAAGTTTTTTGCAATTTTTTTTAATAAACTTTAAGTTTTTTTCGGCATTTGCAATGCAACCAGAATTTTTTAAAATTCCTTTTGAACCTAAAAGCTAATTTTTCACCACTATTGCCAAACTAAAATCTAAGAAAATTTTTTAAAGGCTTTCTTTAAAAGGCTTCATTTTTTTTTCATTTTTTAAACAAATTTTAAGCTTTTTGCGGCAGCTCAAGATTATGTAATATTGCAACCAAGTTTGTAAATATTGTTTTTGAACCTAAAAGGCAACGTTTACACATTACCAAAGTAAAATCTAAAAAAATGTTTTAAAAGCCCTTTCTAAAAATTTCCATTTTTTCAATTTTTTTTTTTTTACCAATTTCAAGCTCTTTGCGGCACCTTAAGATAATGTAATGTTGCAATCAAATTTTTTAATAATGTTTTTGACCCTAAAAGGCAACTTTTCCACTCTATTACCACATTAAAATCTAAAAAAAAAAATTTAAAAAAATGGCCAATTTCGTTCCAACCTAATGATCACCCCTGCTGGTTTGCTTCTGCTTTCTCTGTACGATAGAATTACAGGAGCTCCATGGCTCCTTTCATGTCTCAGACAAAGGTGGCTTATCTTAGGGCTGTGGTTGATCCTACGGTTGCCAAAGAAGTGCTGTATTCTAAGTCCACTATAGGTTAAAGGCATCGCCATTGATGAGGTGTATAAGTTTAGAGATGGACTGCCGTCCTAGATATCACGTTTAGCTGTATTAGTTTAGAATGAAGAGGTTCGTACCAAAATAACCCTATTGTTGCATTTCAACTTGTATCTTTAAAGTACGTAAATTAAATAACTATATATAAAGAGAATATACAGATTCATTCTATTTCATTTTAAACCACACTCAGATGTGTCCTATAAAATAAATATGGCTATTTTTGTTGTTTATCTCAGAGTATTAGGATGATTTATATTAACTTTTATTTATACTGGTGCATAAATCAGATTGAAAAGCTGAAGTGTTCCTGAAATCAGCATCGTCCAACTCATCCATCTCTTTCAATTGTTGCGATGCTCATCAAGATAAATCCTGTTTGAGATAATTTATCTCACAAGTTGTAAGCTAATTAAATTAACTGAGCGTAGACAGTTTAAGTACGTTACCAGACGTATGTTACCGAAACTGTTTTTTCGTCCTTCCCGAAAACGAATGATATCTATCTGGATGATGACTGGTTAGAGTTGCGATTATTTCTTTTTGTAGATTTTAACACTTCATTATCTTTAGAAACAAGCGATAGTGTCCTTTCACATACATTTATTCTTTCTTGAATCTTTTTATAATACAATGCAGCGAGTTTTTTGTTTCATATTATAGTGAAAAAAACAAAAACAACTTTAAATTTTGGATATTTTACTTTATACTGATTGGATAGAAAATCTGTTACATATCTGCACTTTTCATTTTCCTTCTTTTTCGCTGTTTTTTCTTGAGGTCATCACATTCATAGACGAATTATATAAACAGACAGTCAATCCTTTGATTGTATTGATATATAATTTAATATAGATTTACAATTTTAAAGATAAATTTCTTATTTGCATAACATTTACATTCTAATTTCTTATTTACATAGCAATTAACATTTTTTAATCATCCGGAAATAAGGATGGGTAGATCTATATTCCACTGGCGGATTGGTAGAAATTTGATAGCATGCAGAATTTTTAATGCATAATTTTATTGTTAATTTTCAAATTTCCATATATTTTGATACATCAGCTCTCATTCAGGTCCAAAATACAGATCAATTATGCATGCCATTAGGAGACGATTAAAGGTAATCTAATTTCCTAATAGCTAATTTTTAAATAAGTAGAAACACGACGAATTAGAAAATGACTTACACATCTCAAAGAATTTTATTTTGTATTGTTTCATTCAATAAATAAACTTCTAGAAAAATTATGTAATCAAAACTTTTATGCAGTGCCTGGTCCATATTTTCATATAAAGTGAAAGATTTTTGACACATTAATATTAACAACAAAGAAAAGTTTCATTTACGATCAAAACTAACTGAGTTATGAAGCTTTGTATTTCATTGCTTTGGAACAATCAACGAACTCCGACCAGACGTTCATTTATTGGTTTAAGACAATGAAATTCAAGGTTTCATAACTCAATCATTTTTTTTGTTTAGAATGTTAATATGCCTAAGATATTATACGAAATATAACTAATAAGAGTAGGGAAGATTTGGCCATCTTTTCAACAATACATTAATTGAAATATAAATAATATGAAATAAAATATAATGTTTCACATTATTAGAGCATTTTTTTCAAGTGAGAGGATATGAATACTTAACGGGTTAGAATTTAGATACTGGACCGCGATTAGAGTGGACCCAGTGCTTCTATTCATGAGAAAGTACTCATGAATTCGAATTTGTGGTAGATGCATTTTTTATGAAATACCTCGTAACTCGCACTCTAATTTCAAGATACCTCATTTCCTCAATAGATGCATTTTTACACGATGCTTCATAGTTGCTAAACGATCCCATAAAACCCATGATAGACATTACGAAAACGTGTCTGAAAATATGAAAAGCCACACGTGTTATGAATTCCAATCAACCAAATTATCTCATCTATTCCACCCAGAACTTAACAACTTTATTATGTTCGCGAGAGTGTTGGCACAAAGTGGAAGTAACTTCCTACTCATGAGCATCCTATAGATGGAAGCTCATATACATATTTGAAGAGCCCATATCCGTATGTGTCAGAAACGCGTCCCATGGGTTTAAATTTTCCCCGACGATTAAACGTTTGCTTTTACTCCATCTCATTAATTACTCTCTTCGGCGCTTCCAACAAATTCTTTTTTTCTAGAAACCCACAGCTTTTTCGAAATTGCATTATTTTTGCATGAAGCGTGAGTTGGGGATTATGAATAAATGCAATTTCATATTGTAACAGGAGATGGTAGTTATATTCTATTAGTATGGTAAACACTTCATTTGCTTCCAAATATGATGGTGTTTGCATTTTCATCGTACAAGAAATTCAGTTTGGTGTTTCTAGGATCGATACCTCGGTAGATAGGAAACTTTCTTCAGTAAGTTGATTTCTTTCAGTCATAATCTGAGCTGACTTGCTCTGAAATCGTGTTGATAAATTATATCTATTAGGTGACAACTTTAATTCATAGGTTTCCTATCATGTTAACAGTACCGATATTTTCAGCACACTCTTCTCAAAATGTTTTGATAAATTATATTTATTAGATGATTGCTTTAATTCGCAGATTCATCCCAAAAATAAAGCACTAATATCTTTAATAAACTTTTCTGAAAATGTATTGTTAAATTATGTGTATTAGGTGATTACTTTAATTCCCATAAACACAGTACTGACATTTTCAGTAAACTATATTAAAATAGCATTGATAATTTACATATATTAGCTGATTGCTTTCATTCGTAGGTTTTTTTTCCTTTTACGAACGATACTGTCTTTTTCGATAAACTGTTCTTAAAATGTGAAGACAATTTATATCTTTAGGTGATTGCTTCTGTGTAGGATTCTTTCCATCTTTATATATGCTGACAGTGTCAGGAAGCTGTTCTGAAAATGTATAGATAAATGATACTCATAGGTGATTGCTTCAGCTTAGAATCATTCCAGCTCAATATATACTGACAGTTTTAGGAAGCTGTTCTAAAATGTGTAGATAAATTATACTTATAGGTGATTGCTTTTGTAAGGATTCTTTCCATTATGATTTGTGCTGGCAGTTTCAATAAACTATTCTTAAAACATATTGATAAATTATATCTCTTAAGTTGATTGCTTTCATTCGCAAGTTTTTCTTCCATTATGATCAACGTTGACATTTCCGCGAAACTATTCTGTAAATGCGAAAACAATCTATATTTCTTAGACTGCTGCTTTAGTGTAGGATTATTTCCATCTTAATATATGCTGGCATTTCCAGGGAATTGTTTTGGAAATGTGCAGATAAATTATACAAATTGATGATTTCTTTAGCGAAGGATTATTTCTACTATGATTTGTGCTGGTATTGTCAGCAAACTATTCTTAAAACACGTTGTTAAATTATATCTATTGGGTGATTGCTTTCATTCGTCAGTTTTTCCTCTATTATGACCAATGCTGACATTTTCGACAAACTTTTATGAAAATTTGTTGATAAATTATATTTTTTAGGTGATTGTCTCAGCGTGGGATCTTAATATCATAATATGTACTGACATTTTCAGAAACTATTCTGAAAACTTGTAGATCAATTATACTCTGAATTGATTGCTTTAGTGTAAGATTCTTTCCATCATAATATACGCTTAGATTTTCAGGAGACTGTTCTGAAATAGTGAAGGTCAATTGTATGTATTAAGTATATTATATAGAGTAGCATTCTTCCCACTGTAACAAGTGCTGACGTTTTCAAGAAATTATTTTGAAAACATAAAGGTAAACTGTATTTTTGATCAGATTGTTTTAGTTTATAAATTTCTTTCTGACATGAGATGTGTTGATAGTTTCAGCAAACAGTTTTGAAAACATATTGACAAACTATATTTTTAAAAGGATTATATATTCTGGAGGCTTTATCCTATTACTTATATCTGTGCTAATCTTTTCTACAGAAAATTTTCAAACACATACTATAAATTATGTTTAAATTATTAAATTAAACAATGTAATTTAATTTTTTATCAAATTAATTTAATTTTTTATAAAATTAATTATTTTGCTTTATCCTGTGGGTTTCTTTCTAAGAAAATAAGTCTTTAGAGTGTCTAAGATTATTCATTATATATATATATATATATATATATATATATATATATATATATATATAGATAGATAGATTACGTAGTGTTTTAAAAAAATTAAGACTAAATGTTGGCTTGTGTAAGTAGACCGAAATATGGTTATTCTCTTTCGATTTGTAAATATATAAAAAGTTATTAATATAGAATTTAATAAGGTGCTATGAAATTCATATTATTACATGTTGATAAAAAATAATAATGAAAATATCTTTTGAATATTTTTATTCTCAATTGTCATTAAATTAATAAAAGCAAAGATTTTTTTTAAAAAAATATTTGTTTGATATGAAAAGAATGGCAAATCTAATTTTTCATCTCTTTAGGTATTGCTGTAATTGATTGCTATATTAAAACTTCAACTTGTAATTTTCCCATTACTATTTCTAACATTTTGCGTGGATTCTTTTTAAAAATTAAAAACAATGTAATTTAAGACAATGCAATTTTCATTTATTCAAGATATTAAACTTAATTAACAATATTTATTATCATAAGTAGTAGAAATACAGGATATTAGAAAAATCAAACTCCTAAATCTGTTGAAAAAAATTAATTCTAAATATATATTCTTATAAAATATTCTTAAAACTACTTGAAATATTTAAAGAAATACTCTTATCTCAAACAGTAACATTTTCCATATATATTATAGAATAAATTATCATACCATTCCAGAATTAGCATCAAACCATCTTATCGAAATGAAATACGAAGAAGAATCTTTTTTTTTTCGCTCCATGGCGGCAGATAAGAGGTAATAAACAAAAATTGTCTCTTCGGCAAACAGAAAAGGAAAAAAGATGAAACAAAGGAGGCGCAAGGCTGTCATTAAAGGTAACTGCATTGTCTGAAGATCTTAGGCAACAAACAAAAGAAGTTTTCGGCGAAAAACTGGAGCAGAAGAACGGAAACGTCGATGAAATGAACAAAATGGCCGGAAATAAGAAAGAAGCGAAATGAGATTGGAGATTTTCCCTGAGCGGGGGAAAAAAGAAATCTGTTTAGGAAAACGGAGTGAAAAATCATCCGTAGCAACAAACCTTTCACTGGAACATTCAGTTACGACATTTCTACAGCAGATTTTCCGAAGCGTTTCGCTGTTTATGAAACTTGCAAATTGCGTTTACTCCGTTTTTTCCTGCTAAGCTCCGATTCATCGTGCGAAAATCGTAAAAGGGTAATTCTCTTTCATACAGACTTCCCAAATATATAACATTTTCAATAAAATAATAGAAATAAGCTTTCTGTAAGCAGAACTACGTGATTTGAATTGGCATTGTATTTCTTGGATGAAATATATATAATTGGATATTGAAATATATATAAATAACGTTTTTTCCAGACATCAAGCCGACAAGAAGACGATTTTAGATTTAACTTCAATTTATTTTTCAACGGGAGGGCATGATTTATACAGGAGGATGACCGTGTGGCAATAGAAAAAGTGTGAAAAGATTTTTTTCCCTCAACGAGTTTTACTAAGAGAGTTTCATAGGAACTTCTGTGATATTTGTCAATTCAGGAAATGGAATCTTGGATTATCTTTAGAAGGAATACTGTGGCCGATAGAACCTTTTATCCCTTCACTTTCATCGTGAGAACTGCATTGCTAACAATTTTTGCATGCCTGCGTGTTAACAATGCATGTTAGAAATAATAAAGAAAGGGGGGTTAGATCAGAAAATAAGAGAAAATTTTAGAATAAATTAATATTGTAGTGGTTACTATCTTACTATAGAGGGCGTTACCTTATTAATATCAATCTTTATTTCCCATAATCCTTCTTCGGGACATTATTGGATTGTATTCTATTGAATATCGTGTATTTTTCATCTTAGTGTTTGTTGTGTTTTATGAACTGTAGAAATTAGAAAATAACTAAATATCTGGAACTCGTTATTACTTTCATCTACCTCATTATGAAGTTATAAAGAGTCTCGTCATTATGAAGTTATAAAGAGCTACTCTATATGAGAGCCAAATAATTTTTTGTAAGGAATAATTAAACATAATATATTGAAATATAAAGCACATTACTATTAGTCATCTATAAAGATAAATTTCGTCCCAGCTTATCAAATAGTATGTATCTTAATATTTTATTATAATTATAGCGACAATTATTAGAATTTCAAACTAAAATGTGAGTTAACCGAGGAATTTTGAACAATTAAAAAATCAATATTTGCTTTGAAATTGAGTTTTTTGCGTACCTAAAACATTTTAAGTATTAATAATTTGTTTATATACAATTTAATAATTTTTGTTATAAATAATTAAAAATAGTGTATTGAAATATATCTTCTAAAGCACATTATTATTAGTCATGAAAATGAATATCATCTCAACTTATCAAATAGTATGTATTTAAATATTTTCTTATTATTAAAATTTCAAACTAAGTTGGCCAAAAAATTTTTGATTAATTAAAAAATCAATATTTACTTTGAAATTGAGTTTTTTGAAATTTAAATCATTGTAAATATAATAATTTCTGTAATAATTAATTCATAAATCCATAAATTAATTTGATTTCTGTTTGTCGTAATTTCACGGCAAAAAGTAATATTTTATATAACTTTTAAATTCTTGAATAAAAGTAATAAATGATTTGAGCTATTATAGAAATAAATTAATCCAGATTTTTTTCAGAAAAAATCATAACCAGCATGATTTATATTGGTTAAAATAAGGAATTAAAAATTCATAAATTGTCTATTGGAATCGGTTTGCCATTTTATTATTATTTTATGTTCTAGACAAAATATAATGTCGCTCCATAAACTCTTTTAAATTATAATATCATCGAAAATGGCATCTTATTTCTTTCTGCTTGAATAAAATATGACCTAATATACCGAATTGGGTTCAATTTCCATTACTTTCATTTTCCCCCTGCCAAACGTTAGGAGAAACTCGTGGCCTCAATTTTTCTCGTTCATGTCTTCACCATACACACATCATTTCCTGCCCATAGAAAATGCTTGAACACGATTTGTTTGAAATGAAGAGCAAGACATGTGTACTGGCTTTCAGACCGAATCGTATATATACCGACAAAATGGAATTTTATACGAATCTTCCATTATTTACTCTTTCCATAAAACCGAGGCAAAAAGAAAGCAGCGGAAAGTGAATGTTTCTTTTCAGAATTTATGACTTTTTTTCACCAATCGACATGACTGTCCCAATACAACTGTCAATGACTTTCGTATTTCCGAAAAGTGTTTATGAATAAAAATTGAAATATTTGGAATACTAGTATGAAATGTTAGATCATGGAAACATTCTGACTTCTGTATACACAGTATTAAGCTATGTACACAGTATAAGCTGTATTAAACTGTATTCTGCATTAAGCTGTATTCAAAGTCTTAATAAATGCTTTACAGTAGGTCCGTCTATTAGAAGTTGGCAATTTGGACAATGAAAATGTAAAATGGAAGTAAATTGACTCGTTGTATAAATAAATGCATTTAGTTAAATTCTTTTATTCAAACTTTTATTATTTACCAAAATCACTTCTTAGTCCATTTGATCATTAACTAATGAATTAAATTCCTCTCGTGTATCCTTTTCAGTTTATCAGATAGCTTTGCCCGGATATAAGAAGGTCAATGGCAATTGTTTGGAGATAACTATGCCATTTACAAAAACATTAATTTGTTTAGTATACTATTAGCATGAATTTATTCATTCGAAAAATGTACTTTTAATCATAACTAATATTTTGAATTGACGACACTACTATTGGTTTTTAAGGGGACAATGGACATTGAAATAGGCAAAAATGGAAACAAGCATGAAATTTTATTTTATCGTTTCGTTACCAAAGTATATGTTTTTTATTCAACTAAAATAGCGTTATGAAAGGGCTCAATAAAATGAACAGCGTCAACAAAAAGAATATTTGAAAGGCCTAAAGAAAAAAGTGCATTTTAATGGTTTTTCTCAAAATTATATTGTAATTAGATTTAATTATCTTTGAAATGTTTCTGGTGTCTTACTTTTTGAAGGAATGAAATAAAATTGATGATAAAGATTTCAGTAGAACTTTAAAAGAAAATAGGAAAGGCATTTTACATTTCGAGTTTTTTTTTTAAATAGTGAAAAGTCAATTTTAGTTCATAAAAACATCAAATTCTTATAAAAATTCAGTACTTGGGCATAAAAGTATCTTTAAAAAATTGGAATTTAATTGTAATTACAAAATTATCCGCAGTTTTATTCCGAATAAACTTATAGTGGTTGACAAATAAAAAAATAATTAAAAAAATTAAAAATTAGCCTAGAATATTTTCAAATTTTTAAAAAGTTATTTATCTTTAATTTTTTTAAATAATATATTTTGTTGAAAATTTTGCTTTATAATTTGAAATATTTCTGCTGTAATACATATGCACTAAGTGAATAATTCGCAAAAGTTCTTTATAAAATCCACCGTCTCCTTAACGAACAATTGACACATTAGAATATAATTTTTGTATTGAGTATGACAAAATTTAGTAATAAAGTTACTTCTAATTCAATCAAAAATAATAACATGTTTCCAAATGACAACTTGTTGTTCAATGTACCTGAGAATCCATGTAGAAAAAACTTCATAAAATTCAAAAAGTGATATATGGAATCAAAGCACGAAAGAATATGATTTAAATAATAGACAGATAGTAATCAAAACATATTCATGTCCTTATATGCCGAAAACCAATTTAAATATACGTTATTCTTAATTAAAACAAATAACGAAAATGTAAGTAAGAAAAAGCGAAATATGAATAGCAGATAACGAATTCGAAAATAGAATTTTGTAATTAATGCATAACTTTAAACTGATAATTATGTATAAACACTTTATTGATATTTTTTCACATTGAGGCTAAATTTCAGTATAACTTTCTCAATGAGCACATTAAAATTTATCAGGTAAATATCTTCCTTGGTTATATATTTCGAAATCACAGCTTTTTTTCAATGTTTCTATAAGTTCTTGACACAAAAACCTTCTTAAAATTCAAAAGATAAACTCTGGCATCAAAGCACAAAGAAGTCCAAATATACTTTTAATGACTAGCAAACTAAGCATTCGGGGAAGAAAACCTCTATCCTCGGAATGCATTCGATGAAGATAGGATAAACTCGTTATCGATTTTCGATACGTTTCACATTAACCCTTCTGTTCTTTCAGCCGAAAAGAAAGACCGTCTTGACTTTGAAACATTTTGTTTCTATTTTATTTCTAAGAGTTGAATAAGTGAGTTAAATTGACTATTGATAATGTAAAGCGTAGTTACTAGGTTTGTTTTGACGTTTTTTGAAAACATGTTTTCATGAAACAGAATTTATTAAAATCAAATATTTTTGTGTCATAGCCCTCAAAAAAGTACTTTATTAAAAATTTATTATTTTTTTTTAGTTTTATTTAGTAAGTTATTTTATTATTATTAGTAAAAAAAATCAGCTTGAAATTGTAAGCTAATCTTAAACGCTCTTCTTGTAGATTTGATATAAGTAGAGGCGAAAAAGAAAGCAAGTTAAAGCTCTTGTCCGAAACATTGTAGCTTGATACTAACTAAGATTTCATACGTTTGTCTTGCTTTCGTCTGAATTGATTGAATTAGTTGCAACAATCTTTGCGTAGAGGTTTTTATATTACTCAAATAACAAACAGAATGCCTGTCTAAAAATGTTATTTGTTAAAACATGTTATTCGATTTATCGTCTGCATTTTTATAATATTATTTCATAGTCGTGTCTAAATGAAGTTTATTCGATTAAAATTAAAACAAAAGTAACAAAAAAGAAAGCGTAAATGAAATATTTCTGTGAAATATAAATTTAGGAATTAGAAGTTATATTTTGTTATAATTTTTTGGAATTAGAAATTATATTTTGAAATCGGACTCCATAATTAAGCAGATAATTTAATTTTTCCTATACCGAATGAGTAGAAAATCATTCTATTGTGTCAGACGTCATATAGTAATTTTTTAAATTTTCGTTTGAAATAGAAAGAAATTGCATACAAATAAAATTTATGCATATCTCATGAAAGCGTTATTTTTTACTTGCAATCGGATTTTATGCAATAATATGCACTGAAATTTCTTTCTAAAGAGATTAAAATAACATTCATGCAATAAATTAATTGGAAGTCATTGTTTACAAACAACAAAATGTCTTTTAATTTTAATTAATTAATATTCTAAATATAATTTCAAAAATTGCATTCGAAAAAATTCCATTTTCCCTCCTCTAGATTGGATTTATGCGAAATTTAGACAATATATACAAAACAGATTGGAATGTAATGCTCTAATAGACATACACACATCCTCCTTTATTATTATTAGAAGAGAGACCACTGTCTATAGCTTAATTTAATCTGGAAATAAATACGGAATTCATGAAGAATACCTTAATGCACTGATTGTTAATATATCCGAAATCATGACAGGCCAAATTAATGAGTAACTCGAGAAAATTCAAGATTTATCGTTCGTTATATAGTCTGTTCATTATGCTTCTGGTAATAACATTCAAATATTTCATTAAACATTATTAAGTTTCAGTCATCCTTCACTGAAATCCAATCTTCAGCTAAAATTGTAAAAGAAATATCGATTGGCGATTTTCGGATTTTATTTAGGTGGCATGACATCAGTCTTTGCCACCGCCTTTTATAAACTACAAGCACTAATGAGGTTCGAGTTTTCTGATTTTTGTGTGACATAGAAACTTTAAGAAAAGTTCGCCTAGTACTGAAAACGATCATAACCACTTGCGGTGGCTGCTTTTGGTTCTTAAACAATCTCTTAATACGATTAACAAGAGCTGTTTGCAGGAGAAATACTCGGCGTACAAAAAATTTATTGATTGATATCTAGAATCGCCGTTATAAGATATGTTATATTCAACGGAAGTGTACAGCAACAAATATTTTTATTTGTGTGAATTTGTCAAATAATGTTTGTGTAATTATTTTTTAATGCGTATCAGGGGAAATATTGTATTTTGAATTTAAAAATGTTCTCTATACTGGTGCCCATAATGGTCCAGATAAAATATCTGTGAACCAGCTTAATTACCGAAGTAGGTGAAATACAACTAATATTTGTAAAATTTTATAGCCAGCATCATTTTAGAGATATTGATATTAATACAAGGCAATATTTATTTATCGAATAATAAAAAATATTTTTTTTCTGTTGATTAACAAAAGTATTCGAATTTTCTCGCATTTCGCAGATAAAAGGTTGTGAACTGGCAAAGTGATGTATGTGTTTCATATGTATGAAATTTCTATAACAAAAATCGTAAGATCGATTGATTTCTTTAAAATATGCCCTTCTTGCTCTTAAGGCTGTGGAATGAAATAGAAGTCATTTCCTCGTTAAGGCAGATTATTTAAAGTGGATATCAAGAGAAAAAAATTTTTCTTTTAGTTGCGCATTAATGGAAATTGTATATTTTCCTTTGAGCCAGTATAACACTGCACTTGTAAATAATGATTTCACTTCGTCTCTTTTGAAATAATATGGCTTTTCTCTATCTGCTTGATTGGTCGTTTTACCCCCTCGATTTATCTAATTGCATTAAATGTAATGAATAATTGCTACATTTACGAATGAGTAAGTCTTGCAAATGCCCAATGAAAAAGTTACAAAATAGAATTCTAATGTGAAAAAACAAGAATGACAACTAAACCGGTTCATCGTTTAATTACTTTAAAAAAGAAGGGTATATATTCTACATTTTTCATTAAATACCTGTAAGAAGATCTGAGATTTCTTTTTCCGCAATAGGAAGTTTAAAGGCCATTCAAGTGTTGGTATCAAATTATAGCACCAATTTGAACAATGTGTACCTTTAAGGGGAAATCTGGTCAAAAAATGAATAAAATGTAACGAAACACTACGAATGAACAAGTCCTACGTACGACACGTAGTTCAGTGACAAAAATTACGAAATATAAACACAGAATAAATATCAAACCTTTCTTTTTGTCTTATTCTTTGTCATTATTAATGAGTTGAATTCATTTCTTTTAGAATTTCTTGATTAATATTCCTTTTGGAAGATTCATCTGACAAAACTGTCATTTCTCTAACAAATTGAAATAATAAGCTGGAATTTTTTAGACTGAAAGAAATATTAATAAGGCAGATGCATTGCATTAAGCAATCAAATATTTCTGTATAACCTCTTATCATATTGCACATTTTATAATTCTCTGAGATTCGGTGGCTTCGTCAGTAACGCATATGTGATGATCTGTAAGTTTTCCGTCTTTCCATAAGTTATGCCTTCCATGAGATTTTACGTATCATTTGAATATGTTTCATTTGAATACTAAAAATAATATTTTTATATTTTAGTAATGGACATCTTGTATGAGTCTACAAAATCATCTGATTACCGATCATCAAACTCACTTGAAGACTTTACATGTTTTATGTTTATAGCCTTTACTAGAGCCTCCAAAACATAGATATTAAATAACTTTGGATTGTAATTTTTTTAAATAAGCGTATTCAATTTTAATATTTAATACCTTTCATCAATTTAAAGTCGATTCTACAATGATGAAACAACATAGATCTGATGAAATTTATAAAATGTTTTTGGATAGTTTTTAAAATTATGAAATATTCATCATCATATTAGAGAAATAATAATAAAGTATTTAAAATATTTTTAGAGAATATAACCCTGCTTCAGGTAAACCTGTTCTAAATATTTTATAAAAAAATCACTTCTTAAATGAATGAAGTGTCAAAAACCTATTTATAACTATTTCTATGAAATTGTTATTTTAAGAAATCTAATTCAGATATTATATTGACATAATTTAACTGAAATTGTTCCACTGCATTTCTATCTGGATTAAATTGGTTCTAAAAGGAATTTTTTCACTAACTATATTTGATTAATACTTTTTTCAAAATCTGTCTATTTTTTTAAGTTTTTATGAAATTTAATGTTTGAGAACTAGATTAAAATCCTTTTATGAATACCATGATTTGCGAAAACAAACTTGTTTGAACCTATTTTTGGCTTAAAGAAATGTAACATAAAGATTTCTAAGCGGCAAAAAATTTGAGGTTCTTTTTGAAGTAATTTCCTGAAATAAAAATGTTCATTTTAAATTCCATTTTTTTACTGTTAAAAAAAGCTCCCTTGTTTTTTTCTTTTGTTGAACTAAACTAAAATATTTTTTAATCAAATAAGTTGAAAAAGATCTATTTTCTTGGAAAACTAAAAAAAAATTAAGGCGAGCATAATTATTCTCATATTTTGATCAAAATGAACCATCATATTTGGGAGAAAATTGTACGAAGCTCAACTAAGTTCATTGCTCTTATTGAAAAATATCTGCGACAGCATAATTATATATTTTAAAGAATAATAAATTATTTTATAATAATCAGTTTCTACTAAAATAAATTTTTTACAAAGTATTTTTTTAGTTAAAATTTAACGATATTTTAAGGTTTGATGCAAAATGATTTACTTTTGTTTTTAGCTGTTAACAAAGAGTCCTCAAATCATAAATTTTCGTTTACGTAATGTCTTCCAAAATCGGGAAAAACATTCAGAATCATTGACAAAAATCTAACAACAGGCAATCTAAAAAAATCAAAACTAAGCTTAAACATATATAAAAAAAATGGAAATAAAATGTATTTCTTAAATCATTTAAATACTTAGAATAAAATACATATTTAATGATATTCACTTTGCAATTTTCGAACTTGTTTATTTACATGTATTAATGCAAGAAATTTAAAATAAACGAAAAATGCAAAAGATTTATAAAAATTTTCTAAAAATATTTAAAAATTTTTAAGTCAAAATTAAAAAAATATATAGATAGACAAAATAAGAATAGCTTTGAAAATAGGTTAATATTAATCGCTTTAGGGAATTGGTCCACCCCGAATAGTGTTTTTGTTATTCCTAATTAGATTTCTAATTTAATAATTTAAAGGCTCAACTGAAAAAGTATTTTTAAGCACGAAAGCATGACAGACATCGAAGTCATGTTATTTTAATAGCTTTTTGATGTTTATTTATAAGTCGTTTTATTTATTTTTTATTAGCTGTTTAATTTCACTTTAATAAAAGTTTGCTTATTTATTTATAAATTTGCATTGTTTGTTTTTTATTATTTATTTAACTTTATTAAAAAAATTATGTATTTATTTGCAAGGTGTTATTTACTATTCATTAATCGTTTAATCTTATTTTAATAATTTTTTACTTATTTATTTATAAGTCGTGTTATGTATTTTTCATTTGTCGCTTAATCTTATTTAAAAATATTTTTATTTATAAATTATGTTATTTATTTTTTTATTAAACTTTTAATTTTAATATATCTGTTCTTTTCATTGTGTATATGAACTATTCTAACAGACTTAAGTTCAATGATAACTTTTAGGATAATCTTTTTACATTCATGATAATTTATCTTCTTACTACCACCGTAATATATCTTCTAATTTTCTCGGAAAGTATTATTTCAGTAGCCTATTTTTCACTAATCGTCTTTGGTGATAGATTTGCAAGGATTCATAGTCGCTAAAAATATTAATTATATATTTTAAATAACTAGGTTTTAATGAATTTCTCAATAAAATATTTTTAAATTTCAAATTTCGATAGATATATCATTCCTACTATTTTAACCCTATACTATTTTATTCATTGAGTATAGACTAAAAAATTAGAAAAATGCATATTTTTATACATCTAGTTACCTCACAGAAAAGAGCAAAAATATTTAATAATAGACGAACTTAAATAGATCTGCAACTGCATAAATTGGAAATTAAATCTTAATTAGAAGCACAATTAAAATATAATTTTTTTTTGAAAATGTCTTACACCAAAACTTACTCAGCATAGTAAAATAGGCCGAATTTTCATATCCTGATCGTCAATTAAATGTTAATTAAATCCCGGGAAAAAGTCGGGATGAAGTAATGATAGTGGAAATGATTTGATTTTCATTTCAATAAGGAAATGTATTGCTGTAAAATATGTTTAAAGATTTGTTTAACTGAATAAAATTAAAAAAAAAATTATATGTCAAAAATTTGAGGAAGTTTAAATGATCCTTTTTAAATTTAAGAAGATACAAAAATTACTTTTGTTTTGTAATATTTTCAGCAGTTATAGTGGGGAAACGCCACAATCTCCGATATATATGATTTTTTTAAACTCCAGATCAGACAGTTTGACCTATAAGAGAAATACACACACGTGCGCGTGCGCGCTAAGGCATGCACACATTCATTTTTATTATTTATAGAAATATGTAAAAAATTGGAATTTTGTTAGATACATTTTAAAATTCGAAATTATATTTTAAAATGAATTGCTAGCAATTCATAGCCTTATAAAAATCTGAGAACGGTTATAGTAATTCAATTATCTATCTTTTTCATTACTTCTTTGGCAACACTGAGTCATTCTGTGAAACAATTTATTCGATTAGTGGAATTTTATTATTCATCTCCTGAGGAATATTTTGCGGAAAAATTCTTTTAACGTTTCTCATCCAAAGATAGATTTTGATGTTTGTGAAAAATCCTTTTATCGAATAGAAATCAATATATTCTAAATTCACCAGTTTCTTTAAAATATTCCTTTCATTTTCTGATTCCATCTTAAACTTCGATGGAAAATGTTAAGAAAAGTGCTTCTTCTGTAAATAGATCTAAAGCATGCAAACCCTCTAGGGTATTTACTTAATTCCCGCTTAAATCTCATCAGCGCCTTTTCAAACGACTTCTTCCGAGTTTTGAGTTTAACTTTTGTAGGAAAGAGTAGCTTTACTTCAACTCAAAAGGTCTCTTTAAACATGCAGAGTTAAATTAAGCAATAAATTCTTAAATTTATTTGCGCTATCAAGTGCTGGGTAAATATGTTTATGCATATTTTAAGCATTGAAATAATTTTTTCAACTTCAGTTATTTAAGATAAGATTTTATATTTCAGGCTTCTATTTTGAACTACGTTATTACTCATTTTTGATATTTCCCAGATTTAAACTATCTGAAACGTTATTTTGTGTTTTAAGTAGTTTGATATGTAACGAAACGTTACAGTTTGTTGATTTAATTTTTACTTACTATAATTTTCTAGATACAATACATGTCAAATTTATTTTATATTTTAACTGCTTAATATACCCAAAGTTGATTGAGACGATAATATACTTTTGTAATTAAATATTTTTAACGCAAAATTATTTTTATATGAAATATTAAATAATTTAAAGACTTTAAAAGTTTGAAAAGCATTTCTAAGTAAAAGAAGAATGTCAGTTGAACCAAACGGTTTTTAAAACTACCTAAACAGAATTTATTCATTTATTAATGATGTTTAAAGAATGATACATATTTTAATTAAAAATTACAAGTGGAAACTTGGGAGCAATGGTTTAAGAACTTAATAATATTTTCATTCAGTAAAAATGGAATCACTAAAATAATTATTTTGATAAAGTGAAATTTATTTTCTATATAATTAATTGTCATAAATCAATCAATAAAAAGTTCATTTTGCTTCATTTATAAATTCAGATTTTACTGTCAGCAAAAACTGAAGAAAATTCATTCATTTTGAAATTTTATATCATACACACATTTTAGGAATTTTGAGATATTATTTACATCTTTGCAACATTTCTATGGAGATAGCAGTGCTTCTTTCATTTCATTTTTTTTTATTATTACCCGAAGTACCGGTATTTTCGTTATGGTTTTTGTGTGCCTGACAGGAAAGACATCACAAAGTGTTTCTTCTTTTTCTTTCTATGTTCAGCACGAACTGGAATCAATAACTTTCAGTGTCCCCATGAGTCCTACTATTTATGTATACTTTTGAAAGTTAAATGATATACAGGAAAATACAAATTATTTTTTCTTAAAAGAAAAATACATAAAATTTGTAGCTTTGATTATTTTAGAAGTTGTTAGTAGAAGAATAAAGATGTACAAATTTGGCTTAATTTTTAATATCTGATTAAATAGCTTAACAAATAATTAATTTTGAAAGTTTAAAATACCGCATTTAATAGAGACTTACACTTCAGAATGGTAATTATAAATTTCATGATACCTCTATTTGCCAGTTAAGGGGAGGCGTTGTGGCAAACAGATACGGGAAGTTTCTACTTAATATTAAAAATAAAGCGAAATTCTAAAATAAAATATATAAATCTTAGGATTATCTAAAACCAAATAACATTTTTATATTTTTCTGCTATGAAACGCTCTTAATTTGGAGATAACAACGTCTCGTGATAAACAATATGAGGACAATTGTGTTATGGACCATGATGCTTAAAGGAAAAAAAAACTTAAACCAGAATTTTACACATCATTACTCCGTAAAGAGTAAAATTTAATTCTTTTTTTAAAATCCAAACTGCATATTTAGGAGAGAATAGGTAATTTTTGCACGAAAGTTTCTTATCATTTCAATCCAAATCACCCTGTATAATAAAAGACAAAAAATTCAACTTAAATGCATTTTCTTATCATATTCTTCAATTTTTTTTGTATCATTTTCTTTTTTTCTACGAAGTAAACAAGGAGAGCATTATGCAATCTACGAGAAATTCGATCTCGTAATTTACTGTCTGAGAAATCGACAATCACCAAACAGAAATAGCTTGACTTATAGCATCTCACCTATGGTTTCAGTAACCGAAGAGTAGATTTATTTACTTTAGACAGAATTAGTCATGTCCTTCTGTATGTATGCATGTGATAATAAAAAAAAGATACAATAAGCTAGATAGATCAGCTTTAATATATAGTCTTTTGAGCATTTTATAGAGGATAGATAGTTTACCCCAATTCAGTAAACTCCTGGACAAGATCTTTATATCAACTCCAATTCTATTAACCCTTTGCGGAACACTGTCCAGTACCCTTGGATATAAAATTCCTAATTTAGTTCTTTAAAATTGATTTTGTATTTTGTTATTTATTCAAATTAATTTATTTCATTCTATAAATTACTTGGAGCTGGCTACCAGCGCTCTAATAAAATCAATGGACCGCAAAAGGTTAAGAATTATCATATATCTTTTAGCGACCACTCAATTTTATATCTTTAGTATTTTGTTTTATCCCATGCTCTGAAACAAATACACCCATTTTTTCCCGTTCTAATAACTCTGTACCTTTGGACATAAAATTCCTAATTTAGTTTCACTCAACTTGATTTTACAATTTTTTATTTATTCAAACTGATTTATTTCATTCTATAAATTAACTTGTACCTGGCTACCAGCACTCTAATAAAATCAATGGACAGCAAAAGGTTAAGGATTATCATCTTTCTTTCAACCACCACTCAATTTGACATCTATAGTATCTTATTTTATCCCATTCTAAAAGCATATACCTATTTCTTTCGTGTTCTAATAATTCCAAACATTTTCTCCGAAACGTTCTGAATAAAGGATATTTTAAATATAACCTTTTTGCATAATTTGGCATCTTTAGTATCTTGTTTTATTCCATGTTCTAAAACGTATATGTCCTTTTTTCGCATTCTAATAATTGCAAAAGTTTTCTCCGAAACGTTCTGAGTAAAGGGCTTTTTAAATATACCTAGTATTCCTGACATCGTTCATTTAATTTCCGAGACACAAATGATATTTTTAGTTCGTCTGAACCAAAGAACTGACAGCCCTGAATATGGCAGAGGTAAATGCTCTCCTAAGTCAGAGCAATCCATGGGGACATTTGATGCCAACGTACCCATTTACTTCCGCTCCTGACTTATTAGCGAAATTCCCTGATGAGACGTCCCTGTCTTCGGGGAAGTACAACTCATAACCTAATCAATGCTGGAAACAGAACCCTGTTTCACGAAAGGCATGCTGCCAGTGTTCTTCCCCCTTCCCCCACTGCGAGGGTTCTGGATGTCGAATCGAATTATTTAACGGCACCCTCCGAGTTTTGCAGATTTATATTTCTTTGTCACGGCACTCATCCCTACCTGTTTGCAAGGATGAGTATCCGTCAGAGTGTAGCAAATGTTGATGATATAAATTAAAATCAATATTGCGCATTTTTATTGATGCTCGTTTTTCCGACGTACATTTTACTCAAGTGTATATATAAATCATTTAATAAAACGAATGTGTTTATAATTTTTTAACATTTTTTTTTTTTTACATTTTGAACAATTTGTTTTAGTAGAAAAATGCGTTATTATAATATTTTTTTCAGATATTTACAAAAGAAAGAACTGAAAATTAATAGGCACTTATGTTACTTGCATTTTTTGCACCAAATATCCAAATTATGTACTGTACATTATTAGGCTTTATATGAATAATGTTAACTTACACAAAAACGAAAATTCTAAAAATGGAAGTAATCCAATATATAACTTAAGTAAATTAACTAAATATAAATATAAAAAAGTCAACTTTGCATTAAAATTACTGAAGCTAACAGAAAAGATTTCGATATTTAATAGAAAATGGCATTAAATAATTTGTATTATGGTTAAGAAATAATAAAATAAATAAATAATCTTAGTTCTAATACAAGAATTAGAATTATAACATAGGAGAAAATATAAGGAAAATTATGCTTAATTATTTCAACCAGTTTAAGAATCGTAATTATTCTTACTATTCTTGTAGGCAACCAATGCATTATTCGCAAGAGAAAAATCGTAATTATTAAGAATCGTAATTATTCTTACTATTCTTGTAGGCAACCAATGTATTATTCGCAATGAAATTACAATTAAATTGTTATTACCATTACAGTTCCATTTTTGTCTTTAGAATTATGTACTAAAATTTCCTTACTATTCAAGAAATATGAATTATATATATATATATAATTCATATATATATGTA
>JAPMOR010067055.1:0-13311 GCA_026543865.1 Argiope aurantia | reverse complement strand
CTGGAGTTAGACATTGACATTTAAAGTGACATTGTATTTAATTTTAATGCCTCCTTAATTCTTTTGTTTTATTATTGCATCTTTTTAACAGGATGTAATATAAATTATGTAATATAATGGTATTTATTTAAAACATATATTACATAAAAGCCATAAGGCAAAATAATCTGGCGGTAGACATTGACATTTAAAGCGACATTGTATTTTATTTTTATGACTCCTTAATTCTTTTGATTTATTATTGCATCTTTTTAACAGGATGTAATATAAATTATGTAATATAATGGTATTTGTTTAATATGACTGTTATGTTTAAGATTTCTCTTTAAATTAACTGAAAGAAAAAAATCGTACACTTATTATAGTTTCGAAAGTCTGTTTTCTTAATTAAAAACCAAAACATTTGCACGCTTGTACACATCTTGCAAGTCTCAGAAACTGTTTGTCTTCAAAAATTGCAATATGTTGGGTGTCTAAAGCGCCGGTGCTAGCAGACGAAAAACGAAAGTACTTTGAGCACTCTATAATAATGTCCTCCCTTTGATATAGGGCCGGTGTGTAAATACAGGCATTTTTTCCCTCTTATGGAAAAGCGGCAATCTTTAATGATTCAACTCTACTGCTGCAATTTTTATGCTTTTTACTTTCTCATTTACAAAGTATAGAAGAAATATCGTAATCGTCAAAAGATTCGAAATCGATATATTGACGAATCTCTTCTTTTCAAACATCCCTGCGTCTGAAAAACACGTTTTTGGAATTATATCTGCCTCTATTTGTCTATCTGTGAACTAGATAGCTCAAAACGCTCAGAGCCGAAAGCATGAAATTAAGACCAGATTTATAGATATCTGCCAAATTTTGTACGAAATCCATTACAGGAACTCTGCCTGGCTGTTAGAGTACAAGTGAGTTCTATAACCACAAAATACAAAGAGCTCTTGGTAAATAAAATTTGATTAGTATCAAAAATATAGATACTTATCAAATTTTGAATCAAACCCATCAATCGGTTAACGGTCTGTCGGTCTGTATTTTCTTGTGCATGTAAACACAATAACTCATAAACTCAATGATTTAAATCAACGAAATTTGATATATTATCTTAGGATTACAACTTAGGTCCATGTCGAAATTTGGTATCAATCGGTTGGCAAAAATGTGTTCAAAATGTATATTCTCACTATAAATTCAGTAAAAGAATCTAAAGTTTTGCCAAAGATATATATTTTGTGCCCATTATTCACCAATACCATGAAAGGCTACCATCGCTACCTTAAACAAGAACCACCATTTTATGCGTAGGAAAAGGAATAATACCTTTATTGCAGAGTATGCGAGAATGTTTCGAAGAGACCATCTATGCTGGTTTTATTTAATCGCAGCTAGGAAAGTTTGTCAGAGCTGTTTCCTTTTCAGAGAGTTGGTGCGTTGGAAAAAAATAATAAGGTTTGGCTACAAAGGGCTTCAAAAGAATGAAGAAAATAAAACCTTTAAAAACGAAAGATAACATTTTCTGAAACCGGAACAATGTTGCATTTTAATTTAAATAATTTTAATTGCATTATTCTTTTTTTGTAATATTTTACAGTGGACTATTTTACGAAGCAGTTAGTTCAATCTGATAAAAACTGATTCTAGATATAATGCATATTTTTAGTCTTATTAAAATATCCCTCTATAAACAATAAGAAACATTAGAACATATTTGAATTCGATCAAGAAGAAATTGATATGAAATATTTTTAGAAGGAAGAAAGTACATAGAACATAATTTTTAGAATTTTATGTCAAAAAATGTGATTTTCTGGAAATGCGCCAAATTCTAAAAATAAAAACATCCGAAACAAAGGACTTTCTTTCGCCACAGAATATCCTCGAACAAGGAATCTATAGGATTCCCTGTCGGTTGAATGAATATACGTGGAAAGATTTATAAAGAAGAAAAATTTAAAAACTTACATACAGTACGCAAAATAACAACTATATACAATGCATTAATGAAAAAAGGGAGTATTCGGTGGGGTGTATAAGATGAGGAATTTTGATGAAGTTAATATTTCTTGGAGAAGGTCTTGATTGAAGAACGAAACAAAAATTTATTCAGGGCTTGGGTCTGGGGAGATCAATTCGACGTTGTCTTGCAGACACCTCACAAAATTTCTAATTTTGATTTTGGACATCTTGTTTCCCGTAACGATGATTCACCAGATTCATTCGAGGCCCTGGGTGGGTTTTTTGAGATGGAAAGATGTGGTGAGAGGGCAGCTAGTGGCATAATAAAGGAGATCGTCTGCAGCCACAGTGATCCTACAATTTGAAATGAAATCGCTTGAAGTACGAAAGGAAAGGGCCATGGCCAGTTGTAAAGATAATGTCAAGCCTGTTCCAAGATGATGGGTTAAAGGAGACTTTGAAGATAATTTGATAAATATTTCTGCCAGTTGAGCCATTGCCCCATTCTTCTTTCCATCGCTGTAGATTCAATTTATTTAGAATACTTTTAAGATGGATTCTAGGAGCTGAGTATTGAACGGACGTACCTATAGAAATGGCCTGTTTGGCTAAGGAATCTGCAGCCTCGTTTCCGTTGTGGCCCACATGTGCTTTAACCCATCCTAACTGATTAGAAGGTTAGCGGGGTAGAATGGCTTGCATATCCTGTTCAATTGGGCTCGAGGTGGAAAATGAGCAGATCGCTTTTAAGCTGAAAGTACAATGGTTAATAGCAGCAACAACTTGTTACTGTTCCGACATGTGTTTGAATTTGATCAATAGGTAGGAAACAGTTGGCATAAAACGATTGGGAGCAATGTATAAGCTCTGACGTAATGAACACACAAGTTGTATGGGTATTGGCTAAATATTTAATTACTTCATTAGCTTAGTAAAAATAATTGAAAAAGTACAGGCTTAATTTTTTTAAACGTTATTCAGATGATCATTTTCAGGAGGGATTAATTATTACATGCTTAAGTTATGAACGGTGCAGAACAATTATTTCATCTTATTTGATATTTATATTTGGATCAGTATTATCGAGCTGATTATGTGTGTGTGTGGGGGGGGGTGCTCAGATAATTTTATTTTTTGAGTTAGCATTACAACGCTCATATAATTTTCTATTGACAAATTTATAAATTTATGTCATTACGTATGCTATGCAATAAATATCATATTCTATTTGAAATTAAATATTTATACTTTTAATAGAAAGAAGACATTGCAATCTGCTGAAAAATATTTTTTGAAGCATTGCTAATTTCTAAAAAGTTGAATTGTTACTAGCTAAAATGTTTAAAATTTTTTGTTAAATTATAGCTTATTTTATGATGAATTTTGAAAATGATCAACAATATTATAATATCTGTAGTATTATCACTATGTATTTGCTTGCAAACATGATTCAATAATTTGAATATAAAATGCATAAAAAGAAAGACTTGTGATCGCCAAAAGATAATAACTTAGAAATTTCAGTTAGGAAAAAACTATGAGTTTAGGAAAATCACTACATGCAGATTGTGGAATTGCGCGCATCATTTTAAGGATATAGGGATTTGAGAAAACACTTATTTCAAGAGAGTAAAATATTTATAACTATAAATTATCAAAAAAGACAAAAAAGTGAAATAAAATAAAAACAAATCTCTTTTTTTATAAGTATACTGATAAAAAAGAATTTTTGATAACTGTTTATATTAAAAACGTTTTCTAATTCAAAAAATGTGAAATCGTTAAAAATCTCTATGAAATTTAAAAAAAAAATGAAAAGCATATATGCAATTATTTAAATGCTTTTAATTTTTGTTATTGTTGCAAACGAATTCGGAATTTAAACCTTAGTTAGTTAATTAGCTAAGGTTTAAATTCCGAACCTTAAATGATATGCAGAATTTCAAACATCTTTAAATAACGCTCAGCGTTGGAAAAGAGAAGAGGATATATATATTTTTTAAATTTAAGATGTCAAAGGGCTGAATTTTATATAATGCATGTTAACCTTGATTATTACATGAATAATTAATGCTTTACCCTAAAAAAAAAGATCGTTTTCATTAAAACGAACCGAATTGCATTTCCCATTATCTGTGAAGTCATTCTTTTAATACGCTTTCTATTTCGTAATAATCCAGCATTCATTTGATTTTAGGAATATGTTAAATAATTTCTATACATTTAGATTAGATCTCTGGTTAAAAACTGTAAGCAGAGGCAATAGTTAAAAAAAAATGATGTGATAGTATTTTTTTGCTTTCTTAAGAATAAAAGCTTTTTTAAGAGACAAGACATTAAATATGTGTTGTACATAAAATAAAAAATTACTGAAAACATGATCAACTTAAAAAAAATACTTTTTGGTACATGGAGATTCAAAGAGAGTATCGTAATCATTAAAGAATCTTGGGAAGCCGATGAAAATCAAGTTTTTCCAGAAGACCTTCTGAATTTTGTCTACTCATGTGTTTGTCTGTCTGTCTAATTTGGCTTTACATGCCTTTGTCTGTTTGTCCAATATTATCTTTGTATATATTTGCTGGAGCATAAATATGATAACTCAAAAACAAAAAAAATTAATACTTGGTTATTTTCAATAATTATTTATTTTAGATAAGTTTGGTATCTGGACTATAAAATAAAACTGGCATCTGTTTAAAATTTTGGACAAAATCAATTATGGGGATCTGAACCTTGACCAAAAGTAGCCAGATTTTTGGCACATTTCTCCTAAAAATTGTAAAAAAAAGGATGTTCGCAGTGTTGAAACAATTTTATGTTTTGAACTTCCCTGATTCAATAAAATATACTTATGTAATTAAGTTTTTGTCTGCGCATTTATGTATATGTGTATATATCAGGGATTAGAGTGAAATAGTGTGCTTATGTGAGTTAGATAAATGAAATATGGTACCTAATCTTCCCATTAGCAAGAAATGTGTAAATTGTAAACTCTTTGAATAGCATATTTATAAAGTTGAAAATATTGTTCCTATCTCATTAGATTTTGATATTAATAAGTCTTTGACTTGAACAAGTGCATTAACTTTATATTCATTCAATTTTTGCGATTTCCTTTTCTTAAAAATTTTTTTTTTATAAAGACATTAAGAAATCAAAATATTAAGTTATTTATGTTATAGGAAGCTATTTCTTTAGTCATCTGTTCATAAAAAATATGCGATATTTAAAAATATGAAAAAATATTCTTCTAAAGTGAAAAATATATTCTCCTGTATTATCTTACAGTTTTAACAAGTAAAGCAATGGCGAAGTGAAATTTAAGCAGCGAAGAAAGCAAACAAAAATAATAATAAAAAAAATCTGTAAAACGCACTTGGAGGGAGAGAAAATACATTTTTCACTTTAGGATGAACCCCTTTTTCAAGACGCGGAAAATTTATAATTTTAATCGCAAATATTTCCTCCAATTTTACAGATAACTCTGTGAAACTTTTCCCTATATTTTTATTATGGTATGGTGAACAATTTTCTAACTAGACCTCTCCTTTATGTTTAGAATTATTTGCTATATCTTCCTTATTTAACCCATAGGGAGCGCTACAGTTTGTCTGTCGATGTGCTGTCCTAAGGGTAGCGCGTCTTCCCCGTGTTCTGGGCGTCCCGGGTTCGTGTCCTGGTTTGGGCATGGTTCTTCTTTACCCTGTGTTCTATCTATGAGGTGTGTGGAAGACCCCCCCCCCCGTAGAAAGGGGTTGTGTAAGTGAGTGTGTGAGTGCCATCCTCATAGGAGCTAGAATTCAGACCTGCTTTCAGGTGCCTTTACCTTCAGAAGCTACTGCATACACTCGACTTAAATCTTTGACTTCGTCAGGCTTGTCTATTATAAGTGTCATAAATAACAACAACAACAAAAACGTGTTACTTCCCTAGCCATACAGACTTCTGCCCTCGGGTGCTCAGGGGCCTTTACCCCTCAGAAGCGACTGCACAAACTCGGCTTAAAGCGCTGACTTAGCGGGCTTGTCTATGATAAGTCCATAAGTAACAACAACAACAAAAAACATGTTACTTCCCTAGCCATACGAAACGATGTTTTCGTATTTAAAGGGCTTAAAAGGATTTTATCCATCATTCTGTATACGTATATATCACATGCTATTAGATTTTCAACAAAACCAATCATTTAATGCTTTAAGAAGTTATATGGTATGTAAAATTTAGATCTAAGATTTATTATTTCAAATATATGGTTTAAAGGGGAAAATGAAAATAATAATGAATTCTTCAACGCACAAGAATCTAAAATTTCGAGAAAAAAAATGTTGTCCCCGTTTTGAAGTTTACGTAAATTATTTATTTCATTCTTTCAATATCCAAAGAATGCTGAATTTCATCACAAAAAATTAAATAAAACTATGAGTTGATGAAAATAGAAATAAATAAATTTCGTATTTTCGATTCTAAAATTCCTTGTCAATCTTCTCCAGGTCTTATACAACGCCTGACAATTCATTAACACAATTAAATTGGTTTCTTTCTTAAAACCTTTCTAATTCCAATGCTTCGAACAATCAATTAGTTTCGCTTGTGTTTGTGTCAGCGAAAAGCTTATTTGAAGCAACAATGCATGTTTTTTTTTATATCGAATTACATCAAGTTGCAAAGTTATCGACAGGATACTAATTGAAGCAGAATATTCCATCCATGAGTAAGGCGAATTTTTTCAGTTAATTTAAAGAATTTATTTTTCAAAAATAATATTTTATTTAAATGTTTAATGTTTTTGTTTTAAATAAAAGTATTTTAAACAATTCTTGAGTTCTAAAGAAGATTTTTAAAGCTGCAGTATTCATTACTTGCTAAAAGAAAATTTAGCATAAAAAGTTGTTTGCTAAAACTTTTTACTAATATACTTTGACATTTTTTTTTCTGATTCAACTAACTATACGCGAAGATAATTCAGATTCTAGGATTAATTTAGTTCTTTAAAGCATATAGAGTGAAACAAATGTCTTTTTTTTTTGCCTATTCGTTTTTGTAAAAATAAATATTTAAAAAAGAAATCAAATTGTCATTATTGCTTTTCTTTTATTTGTCTTCTAAAAGTATTATTTTTATAGGCCTTATTACTATAAGTATTACCTTATATGCATAGTAAAATTATTATATCTAATAAATATCTCAAATCTAATATATAGAAATATTTGTTTGTTTGTATTTTATGCATTGCAATATCTTTCATCTAATTGCGATAAAACCTTGCCAACTTATTGCTTGCACTTGCGGAAAGATTATAGGCATAGTACATAATTATATATAATATTGAGTCTAAAAACTCCATGTTTTTTTTTCACATGACCAGTTGTATGTTGGATACTCACGAGTTGGACAGCCAAGAAACTCATTTGTTTTTACTGAAAACGGAAAAAATAATATTGTCTACCCTAAAGCATTTGAAAAGATAGAATGAATATTATTTATACTTCTGCTTTACATATTTTTCAATTTCAACGGATGTATTCATTGTCGACAAGAAAATAAATATCATTCTTTCTACCATTCCTAATTAAAAAAGAAAGCCAATTTCAAATTTCAAACGATATTTCCAAAATTATTTTTTCTAATAATATTTTTCTAAATAATAATTATTTCTAATAATTATTTTTTCTAAATAATTTATTAAACATAATAATTAATAATATTAAACATTGTTGTTGTTTTTGTTTCCAATGGCACTTGCCATAGGCAAGCCCGCTGATTTGAAATCAACGATTTTAAGCCGAAAGGGAACGTCTCTTATTTTAGTAGCGCCAACTAGGGCCAAGAGTACGACTTTGCTACTCACGCATCACATTCGCTTGCACAGCCCCTTTTTAAAGGGGGGCACATTCACACGTCTCACAGATAGAACAAATGAAGGACAACCATGCCCGAACCGGGACTCGAACCCGGGACGCCCAGATCACGGGGAAGACGCGCTACCCCTATGCCAGGACGCCGGCATATTAAATATTAAATTAAATAACTGAAATTTAAAAAGAATTAAATTATTTTTTCTTTATTTCCCTACAATTTGGAACGGATGCAAGTTAAAGCTATCATTTTGAAATATATTCCTTCGGATATAATGAAGAAGTTAAAAGACCTGGTTTTTCTGCTGAAGAGTGAGTTACTAGAACACATCGAAGCTAACTTTTTAGAAAGCATCCTCTTCTTTAAATATCTTTTTGAGGTTCCTGAAAGAAAAAAATTACGAGGTTTTTGCAAATTATTCTAGGCTAATCTAGCTAAACAATGCCGTTGCATAACTGTTCTCTCTTATTTCAAATACCTGACCAAACGTCCTCCCGCTGGTGTGGTGTGGTGTGGAGAGGGGCGTGCCAGATCAGGTGTCGTCCTCGTCATCTGACTTCGGTTCAAAATTACGAGGTCCGTCCCAAAATAGCCCAAGTGTTGCTTCAAACTGGTCGTTAATATAACTAAACCTAAAACCTAAACCTTATTTCAAATAATGAAAGAAAACCATAGAGATTTTAAGAGAAATTTCACTTATTATTGAAGGTAAAATCTCTTTTGAAAACGTGTGAAATGAAATGCATGAATAGTGTGAAAATACGAGGACAATTTATCGCATAAGATTGCAATGGCAGCAAATGGCAGGAAACACCTATAGAATAATTGCCGGAGTAGCCTTTAAACTCAACGATCCGTAAACATTATGTAAATATGAATTTCTATAAGGTTTCTGTACTATGTAGCACTTCTGTAATTGAATATCATAGCAATGGCAAATTACCACTAAATTTCAACGCATTTAAATAAATCGAATTAATTTATCAAGTGAAAGGTGTTGATACTAATAAATAATGTTAAAAGTATTTTGAGATAAAATGCTTCCTTCTTTTTAGAACAGAAAACAATTATTTATTTTAATTCTGTTATTTTTTTTTACTTTTATTGGAAAAAACAATAATCAATAAAATAAAATAATAATAAAAAACTGAAAGCTTTCAGTTACTGAAATAAAAAAAAAAGAAGATTGCTTGCTCACAAAAAAAATTAGGACAGTTAGAAATCTGAAGCGATGTCTTATATATTGTTATTAAATTCGTTTGAATTTATAATCGATTTACCAATAAATTTCAAGTGTAGTTATATCAACGTCCCGTTTTAAAGCAACGCTAGAGCTATTTTGGAACGAACTTTATAATTTTGAACCGTGGTCAGATGACATGGACGATGCCGGAGCTGGAACCCCTTCACCAAACTTCCACGCTAAACTCTCTTACAGGACGGTTCTTCGGTGAAATCGGGTCTCGAACTGGAAACTCTCCAGTTCTGAAGCCTAGGCCTTGCCATCAGGGCACCGCCCCCTCGATACATTTCATTGAGAAGTAGTGAAGACTCATACATTAATGCCAGTTCCTGAAATGACAAACGCATCGAATGATTGAATTTTTAATATTCAAATTTGAGTTTAAATTAGAGTAGCAATTGATTTAAAAGACAAAAAGTCATTGGTATAAATTCAAATATTCCAGGTGACTTTTCAGTTTTTGTTTGTATGTAAATAACGATAAATATCCCAAATAAAATGTGAGTTTAATATAATGAACAGCTTAAGCAAATTCACAGTTCATAGGGTTAATATAAGCAAAGTAAATTTCTCCCAAAATATTTTTGTATTGAAATTCATGAATAGCATATTCCAGAAAATTATGCATAGTATTAAAATATTTTATACCATTTAATTAAAGGGCACTTTACAAACATGAAATTCACAGTTATGATTTAATTTTGAAATCCACTGCGAATGGTATAAGAGGATTAAAGATATGGTAAACGCAATTTTTAAATAAATATCAAGTTACATTCGTCAAGTTACATTATCCAGTTACATTTACAATTACAAGTTACAATTACAAGTTACAGTTACAAGTTACAATTACAAGTTACAGTTACAAGTTACAATTACAAGTTACAGTTACAAGTTACATTAGTTACATTCGTCATGTGACAGTAATGTCGTATTATTAAAGTCCTTGGTTGTGGGAGGATTGATTAAACATAAAATGAAGAATTCAGAATAATGTAATTTTGTTATATTTACAGTTATAGTATCATTTAAAGTGAGTAATAAATCGAGTATTATTAAAAGTTCAATATGAATTGGAGCACAGCTGAATCTTAACCCTACAATAAAGCCGCGGTTTTAAGGCAATAATTTCATAATTACTCATAACTAAGCAATAATTACTCATACTTAGTTAATTATGTCATAATTAAGGAATAATAACCTCAGTACATTACTTTATTCTAAAAAATTGCAAGTGAGGAAAATTGAATTGTTTATTGAAGTAAATTAAAGCTGTAAATAGAAAAAAAAAATTCGTTTATTTTATAGAAGTCAGAGTTTATTTACATTTAATTATAGCTTTAAAAAAATAAAAAATAATTAATTAATTAAACAGGCTAAAAAGGAGACAAATAAATCTAAGGTAATACAAAATGATTAAATATATAAATAATTTTGAAAAAGAATTAGAAAGAATCTGCGAAAGTAAATACAGAGTGCTTGTCAGTTTTTTTGTACTGTTATATAATTTTTTTACTGAATTCTGTGTTTAATACAAATGCTATAAATCTTAGTACAATATTTTTAGGATACAATTGACGAATGCATTCAACAAAAAATATCCAATGTTTCGCGTGCAACGGAACCGTAATATATCCGCAACGATATCTGATTCGGATGCATAATTGACTTTTGAATGCAAAATGTATGTTATAAAGGGGAAAAAAACCTTGAACAAAAAAATCTTTCATGCACTTAGATATTTTTCTGTTTAGGTATAAATAGGTGTCTGTGGCTGGATGGTGTCGAAAAATTTCGAGATACATCCTGATTTCGAGATACAATGAATTTAAAAATAAAAACTGTAGAAAAATTAAAATGAAATCTGCGATCTCAAATTTTGAGTTATCATATGTGAACATTATTATTTTTTAAGTCATTATTTATCTTAATTAATTCAAGTCATTAACCAGTTTAAACCGGTTTGAAACAATCACGAGACTTCTCTGCCGGTCTCTATCCTTACCCCCCCCTTCTCTATCTATATATAAGGATAATTTTTTAAACTTTTATTTTCAATTTTACTAGCTGGCAAACAAAGTTTTGAAGCTCGACCGATTTTGAGATCAAATAACAGCTGTGATGTCACAGTTCTACGTCAACCTTTTAAAAACGCATCTGCTGTCAAAGAAGCATACGTAATAATAATGCAGTACTGGTAAAAGCAGGTAAAAAAATATATGCGATTGAAAGACGATGATGAAAGTTGCCATTTATGCTTTCGATTTCGAACTTCAATATTCATTGCCTACGCCATTTTGAGCTTCTAACCTAACCATTTTGAGCTTCTCCTAACCAAGACAACATCATTTCTCACATGATAAAAATTTCACGATCCTATTTATTTTACAAATACCAGTTAAAAGACTATTTATGATAAGCTAACATAATAGTTAAATAACAAATCGAGATAAAATATTTGCTTTACTTATGACTTTATCGAAGACTGTGTCACCGAAATACTGGAGTTATTTCTTTTATTACAAGTAGGGCTTATTTCTCATAAGTAAATACTGACGTAAATATTTCTCATAAGTAAATATAAGTAAATTTAGACGAATTAATTGCGTTGCGAGTGTTAATCGTTACTCACATTTTAAAATTCAATGCAAACAGAGCGTACATGTAAAACGAATGAACTGAAATTATAAAAACAAAGGAACTTGCCTTTAAAAATCGTTAATTTCCAATCAATAATCGAATGGTAAATGTCCAAATATTGTAGAAAAAGTTAAGGTCTGACGTTTCTCTCGAAGAAATAAGTAATGCAACAACGGAATAATTATATCTGAGAATTCTTAACTGAGATAGGTGATATAAAATTAAATTCATAAAAATATAATTTTATAAGAAAATTAAGTTTTATTAACTTCATTTTTGACATTTTTCTTTATTTATATCCAAGACTTTTCACAAAATAAACTAGTCGTGTTCGTAGAATTTTGTAATCATGTCTAAAAATTGAATTCATACCATGTAGTCCGCACTTACTTTTTAAAGTATGCACTCACCAACACTAAAGTAAAAAAATTATTTAAAAGTAATTACATAAATAATATTTTTTTTGAAAAAGATTAAAAATTAATTTAATGCAAATATTAAGAATAAGATATTAAGTTATTTCAATTTTTTATCAGTTGCTGAGAAAACTGATGTATAATTGTTATGGCGAACATTTTGAGTATTAATTCTCACGCTGCGTATTCCGCGAGCTGGCAATCAGTTCATTTTGCATTGCATCCTGTTTTTAGCAGTTTAGAGTGTTTATTTCACGATTACATATTTTTAATATATCATATCATTATCGTGTAACGTATAGTATCAGTTCACTTTGTTTGAAAAATGTTTGAACTTATTTGCAAACATCGCATCTAAATAGTGATTTTAAAAAAAATTACGCCGTCAGAGGGTTGAAAGGTAATCCTTTCAAGCCTCGAATACTGTTTTTGTCAAATATTAAGTTAGTGCAAATACATATCCAAGATTCATGCTAAATAGTTTCTAATCTTATCTGTCAGCCAAACGATTTATTTATTTTGGTTTTAGTTATCCGGCAATCTAATCTTGCTTATGAGGTGAATTAGATAATATTTTATTTAGAACTATCAATATGGTGTTCATTTTGTCACGGATTGAGAGAAAAAAGAATTTTATCATCTCTTGCTTTTTTATTTGAAAAAGAATGTAAACTTTTGATGGTCATAGAAAGATTAGTGGAAATAATGGAATAAATATTCAGTAATACTTGTTTTTGTCAAATTTTTTTTTACTATATAATTTTGAGAGATTCTTCACCAAAAGCTCTTCAACATCAACTCAAATTGATGATGATCAATTAACTCCAGTAACCGATTAGGATTATAAGGTTCCAGTATATTCTATTAGAGAAAGCTTCACAAGTTATCAAAGAGTTTGCAGGTGATCTGATAGCAGATTTTTTTAAAATGCTCAGCAATTGAAATCTACTCTGGTTCAAACACATTCAAAGAACATAGCTATCAGATCCATCACTTACAGTTCGAACATAATTGAAAACGATTTGTATCTAAAAATAAATGATTAATGGCGTGAGAAAATGGATTATTTACCATAAAATTAATTATATAAAGCAATCAAAGAAAAGATTCATGTTGCTCCATGGCAACCGAAGATCATCTCTAGAGTCTCATAAAAATAATCCAGTTTAGTTTAGAAGTGATGTTATATTCATCATG
>JAPMOR010067051.1:0-10097 GCA_026543865.1 Argiope aurantia | reverse complement strand
GCAAAACTTTAATTAAAACCACACTATATATTAGGAAATTACTCGAATTTATATATAACTTCACTCAGCAGTTTTTTTTTTGTAAAATTGTGTTTTTTCTGGAGAAAATATTTAGATACGAATCACATTCAGATTATATATGGATATTTTTCAATCTTACATGCACAGGAATTGCACATTCAATTAAAAAATATAATGAATGTTCACAGTTTGACATGTTATTCGAAACAATCTGCTATATCACAGTATTCATTTTACAGTTTATTTATCATTACTTATATTTTTGTAATTACATTTAGTATTACCATAACGAAATCGGGTCCAAGATGGCACTATATGAAAATATCAGCATGAGAGCAGATAGAAGAAGGCTCTAATAGTTAGATATAAAAAAATGTTTTTTAATGTAAAATCGCATTTTTTAAAGAAAAACACCAATATAGGTAAACTTAGAAAGCAAAAATATTAAATACATAAGTAAAAAAAATAAAGTAAAAGCCGTGACTCGAACCGAGGACCCTCCATACATGCATCATTCATGTTGTTCGGAACTCTATACGGCACTGAAGTAGAAGATGAATATATTATTTTGGTAGTTAGTTATAAAAAATCATTTTTCTTTGTGTAAAATCTTATTTTTTTCAGGAAATACAACCTACGTAGATGAACTTAAAAAGCAAAATGTTATCTAAATATAAAATTTGCCCAAATTTTTAGAGCCGTTTCCGAGATATACGGAATAAACAAATTTATATATATACATTAAATTGCACGTTTAAAGTTATAAGTTATCAAAGGGCTAAAAGTATAAACATATGAGAAAAAATTATAAAACAATCATTATGATAAAAAATTTCAGATAAAAAGTTGGATCATTTATAATAGTATAGATAACCATGATTTAATGAGCTGATTGTAACAAAATACTATTTCTAAAATTAAATTGAACGATGAATTATAATATGAAACATATTTAAAATGAGATACTCGACTTCATGTTATGCTTTATGATGCAATTTAAAAATATTTAATAAATATGAATGTAGCACACCGATGAACGTGTACTTTCTAAAACCTTCTTTTTTTATTATTTCTAAATTTTTATCTATATAATTCGCAATTAATCATTAAAACGCATTAATTATGGAGCTGCACTACAAAATTTCCCATTGTTTCAATATAGACATAATTTTAATGAATAAATGAAAATATTTTAAAGCTTTAGAAATAAGATTTGACGCGATTTCGAATATTTATATTTTTTTCACTGATTCTTTAATTCTATGAATGCACATCTGAACCAGTTACTTCAGCATATGAATGAATACTCTAAGCAAACTAATCTGACCTTTCCTGTCCTTGCATTTGCGAATTATTTAATCATAAAGCTTTTACTATTAGACAAATAAAAAATCTGTATATTCCGTCGTCTCAGAGAATAGCGCAAACGCACAAAGAAGGTATTGACGTAAGCGCTCTACTAGATTCTCGCATCCTTTGCTCTTTGAAGTTTGCGCGGAGATAGAGAAGTATTACTTAAGGTTAGATGCGCCGCTTTCGTCTTCATTCGTCATTCGGCACTCTACGCAATCAGAGTTGCGTAGAAGAGAAGTAATGACGTATTGCTAACAATTGATTTAAAATTGCGCTTTCAAGAAGTTTGAAGATGAGAAAGTAGTCAAAAAGTAGTTTAAAATGATTACAAAAAGAGGTTAAGTTAAAGCAATAGCTTAAAATGTTTTTATAAAATTATAATATTTCACCCTGGAAGCAGCCATTTATAAAAATTTAATTTGTGAACCAGGGGGAAACTTAGAAACCTTTCCATGGCAATCGAGCAACCTCTTCAACACCCAATATGATATGCATGTTCATATTGAAGCTGAATTTCCCGCTTTTTAATTTAGAATGCGAAGGGAAAAAAAGAAATAAACAAAACTTAGTTCAAATTAGATACAAATAAAGTTTAAAAAGTTGTTGCATTCACTTTAATTGTGTTAGTAAAAAAAATTGTTGCATTCACTTTAATTGTGGCATTTACTTTATTAGATAGTCAATAGTATTCTTAAGAAAAAAAATCGATTATTCAAAATTGCTATAAAGCAAACAAAGAAGAGAACAAAGTTTCATTAAATATAAAAGTTCATTACGTGGAACTTATAGGCAATGCACCTTTTTGTCTATTACAAACTCTCTTCGTATATGAAAAAAAAAAAGAAAAAAAAAAAAGAATGGAATTTTGGACTTATTGTTTGCTGAGTATTTTCTTGTGAGTTCATACACTTGCCTTTCATCTTCGAAGGCAATTTTCAAGTCACTATTCTCTAGAATTTCACTTTATTCGTCCAAATCTAAAGAATGCATATTCTCTGGAACATCTGAAATAATATCAATCAATATCGGTTCTTATTTGGATTTGCATAAATACCCGCTCATAAGTATATTTTTAACAGTGTAGTTGACAAAATATGCGGTATATTTTTTTAAAATTAACTATTGAAGATAATTCTGCGTTTTAGTACAGCATTTTTGCGTTTTTCAACTTCTTAAAAGAATATTGTTTAATAGATTTTTTAAAGAAACATTTTAGAGAAGGATTAGGTGTGAGTGTGGGTTTCAATACAGTGGTGTGTTGAGTCAGAGTGATCACTGTATACTTCCGCACTGTGGTTTCTACAATGCTTCTTTTCTATAATATATAGAAATGCGAATAGATCTTTTTACTCGAGTTTGATTTTGCTTGTGTTTTATGACACAAAGGCAATCTTTGGCCAAGCTGCACCACACTCATGGAATTAAAATATTAGTATACATTTTATAATAAAATCAAAACAGGGAATATCTACAAAATACAAATGTCTAAAAGTGCAAAATGCGAGCAATGGAAAAACAACAATGATGTAAGGTATGGTATAGTACTAAATATTGTGACTAAATCATGGTATTCGAAATAAAAATTATTGTTCAAGAAGCATATTTTACGGTATTTGTTTAAAAAACAAACTGTTTATTTGGGAGAATCTGACAGATGCAATGTAATAATACTGAAATAATGTTAAAGATTTTTTTAAAAAGTAAGACTAATATTTTTATGAATTGTTTAGTATTATACGTTAGCTGCTTCTACTGCTCCTCTTAGGGGGGATAGCTTATCACTTATGGATGAAATAATTTTTCTTAGAAGCTTTATTCTGAAAAGTTTTTAATTCTTTACAAAGCATTTAATCATTGAAATTATTGAAGAATAATACTTTCTAAATATCTGGTTGGACAAGCACAGAACAAATATTATAGCTAGAAAAAATTTAAACTCGAGGAAGTAAAAAAGGATAACAAAGTATATCATTAGACTATGATATATAGTCCTAATAATAAACGGGCTACGGTGGCATTGTGGTAGATTCGGGACCATAGGACGCTAAGTACGAAACTGGTATCTTTTAAATATCCTTTGTATATGTGAATCTGGTTGTTTGCCGTCTTTCGTTTTCTTACTATCATTGAATTTTTTTGCAGTTACGAAAGTTTGTGTTGTGTAGTAAAGTTTATTACATTTTTGTCTCGTATATTGTCCTTTATAGTTTGTGTCATGTTTCCTATTCATCACCTTAAACCGATTTCATTTCATCTAACGGTCCTTTTTTGAACTAATTTTTTTATTCCACACCAATTAATTTCCCGTTGTCTGAAATCTATATCCTTCAAATATGAAGATGTTACGTTGACTGGTACTCTTGCCAGGGCGTCCCAAACAAGGATACTTTAATTTGAATCACCATGTACGTAGGAAAAACTTAAACTTATGTAGAAAAAAAAACTTTTAACTAATTCTAAGTTAAAAACTTTACTTGGAATAGAAAAGGGTAACAAATTATATAATCAAACTATGATTTATAATTCGAATAATAAATGTGCCACGATGGTATATTAGTAGATTCGGGATCAGAGGGCGCCAAGTTCGAACTTTATTCCTTTAAATATCTTTTGTCTATGTCGGTCTGGTGCAAGTCTAATTTGACGTTGTGGTACAATTGCTCCTAAGCGTAGTAAGGAAATGCCAGCTCAAGTGTAGATTTCTTCTGTTCACAGTTCAGAAGTGCAGTCCCGAAATGGTCTTCATGTTGCATCTAAATGTGAAGATAATATATGCAAAGTAATCCTGAAAATAATTATAAATTCTTCCTCTAGCGATACGATCTCTTGTGACGTATTACACAATGTTGCTTGAAGTGCAACTAATTATTTTTGTATCTATTGAATAAATGAATAAAACTAATCAAAAATATTAAAAGAACATTAAGAAAAATGATATATGCAAAGTAATCCTGAAAATAATAAAAAATTGTCCTCTAGCGATGCGATCTCTTGTGACGTATTACACAGTGTTGCTTGAAGTACAACTAATTATTTTTGTATCTATTGAATAAATGAATAAAACTAATCAAAAATATTAAAAGAACATTCAGAAAAAACCATGCCCGAATTATCTTTTCTCTTAAGCAACTTTTTTTTTAATAGTTTGAAAATCTTTTAAAGTTATCGAAAATTCTATATCACTTCATACTTGTATCTGTAATAAGTAAACTGACCGTATTTTAGCCTATAAGATAATTTTTATTAGACTACAGAAAACATCTGTTCCTTTAACAACGAAAGCGTATTTTTAAAAGTAGATTATATAGAATTTTATCAATTCGTTTGCTTTTGAATTTAAAATATTTGCAGTTATTTCTGAATTTTATTTTTTTTTGCATTCACATACTCAAAGAAACGATCTATGTTTATTTTAAATAATGCAATTTTCTTGTAAACTGCTTTTATGTTGTAGATATTTCTTTGATATTTACTCCTTACTAACATAAGAATAAACTTTATACCAAATTATTTGTGATCTAATTTGGTTTATTCTGCATAATTTATTATTCTCTGTTTATCGTAAATATTCTCGATGTTTGAATACATTCGATTTAAAATTATCTATCCAGAACGGTTTGTAAAAAAAAAATCCATCTTGATACTTTGTAAGACCAAATGTTTTCAGAATTTTTGTATTAAATTTCAATATATGCAAAATGTTGATCTGGGGTTGTATTTTTTAATGTATTTATTTAATTTTTGTCATCGGCATTGACTATAAAATACTGAAATTTAATGTATGATAAGGCACATTCGGATTATATATTCAATAAATTTTTAGACATCCAGATGTGATTGATTTTTCAGTTCTTAAATTCTTTGAATCTTCAACGATTTTTTTTTTAATTCACAAAGTATCTGCTAATCTCTATATTCAGATGATACTTTAATTGTTTCTAACCAGCCTTTTTTTCCATATAATTAGTTATTTTTTTCTGAGGAAACTTTTTCCGCACACCTTATACTATTTTGATCATTCTAAGCCATAAATTATCTTGTAGCCTTTTTATACCAAAACTGGTGTTTATTAAATATTTTTCATTTGGTTTTGCAGATTAAAATTAAGAAAGTCAGTCTGCACAGCTTCGTTGTAAAAGAATTGTCTGCCTGATTTGTCTAACTCTTAAAGCAGGCGAGTTTCTATCTTTAAAACTATTAAGAAGATTTACACTTTTTCAATCTCTGGAGATTGACAGCGGATTTTCCAATTAGATTTTGTAAATCCTTAGCAATAAACTGATAATTATTAGTTTGATGAAAATAGGCAGAAAATATCAAATTATAAATGTATCAAGTTAATAAATCAATCATATATCAAATTTATGATGTTCTATTCATGTCTTACAGTCATTCAATAGTTGATAGTGATTATAACCTTAAGTGAATTCAGAGGAATTCGAGTTCAAATTCAGCAAGCTGAAGAAAGAACGCTCTTTTTACTATTTAGTAGTGGGAAATGAATACTTTGTCGAAGTTCCGTGGATGATATATGTATAAGGAGTCTAATATGAATTAAATCAACAATGCGTTTCACATTAACGTCACTTTAAGAATATTTTTCAAAGGAAAAAATGCAGTTAAATTATTGCATTTAGAGTACAAAAACAAAATAATGTTAAACGTCTTCTATATTTAAATTTAATATAATACTGATTTCTAAAATTTTGAATTTTTATTTTAAAGTATACTGAATTCTCAATTATATCTAAGATTTTTAAATCCGCAATGTTTGTCTGTGCAATTGGCAAATCATTTGGCTCGGACATTGGACATAACCGTTGAATCAAGATACGACACATGTTGCAACGTATACGTTGCGACGTTGTAAACGTATATTGTGTTTGAATATAGAATAAAATCAACCGATATGACAAATATAACTCCGCATATTATACAACTATTAACCCCATTGAAATATTTTGGAATAAATTCGGTAATTTTCCTCAAGATATACAAAAGATTTAAAATGATTTTACTGGTCACCTTTGAGGCTTATCGCTTGAAAATGAATTGATTTTATATATAATGCTATAAAACAATAACACCAATTGATGTGAAATATGAGCAATCACAGGAAATGTCAATAAAAAAATAGTTTTTTTTGGTAGAAGGCCTTATATTTAAACAGCTGGTAAGACTTAGTGCCCTTTTACTTTATGAAATATCATTGCAATGATTTTGAATCAAGCTTTTACAATTGGGCGGAGCACTAACAATATATTTTGGCTACAAAATCAAGGTACCATTGATAAAGATTATAATAAAAATAATTCAGACTCAATTGAATTCTTTTACTTTGCCACAATAGTTTTTCAAATTAATAAAAATATTCTGTAAAATTTGAACTTTTTAATAATTAGAATAAAAAGCTTACTTTTAAATTGGGAAATTAAAAGAGCAAATTTAGCACATCTTCATCTTTGAAAAAATTGAAAATGGTGATATTTTTGACTTAATTTGACTTTTAATATAATATTTATTTGCAATTTTCAGCAATATTTATAATAAGTTAAAAATATCATATTTTTGTTATATCATGCTTATGCTAAATTGTCAAAAACACTTTTCAATTTTTTTCTTTTTAAATCTTATAATAGAAAAATATATTTTATTAAGCAGATAATATACTGTTTGAGTAAACATGTATTTACAATTAGAATAAAATAAAATGTGTAAATTCAACCTCGAATACAGAAAAGAACATCAAATATAGTTTTGCATGTAAATTTAATTGTTGTCACTGCTAAAAAATAGTCCCGAAATTTCAGAAAATGGAAACAGAAATTTATCATATTTATTTTTCCTGAAAAGATTGTTACACATAAAAAATAATGAAGCGAAAAAAGAATAGATCAATCAGCTTGTATTTGTCTAACAAAATGCTCAACTTTTCAAATTGTGCATTTAAATTATCTTTTGAAAAGCACTTATTTTGTTCTACAGTTTTGTTATGTTTTCTGTTTAGCAGTTGATTTGAAATGTCAAGTAAAATAACAAGCATTTGTTATTTGCTCGAAAATAATGAAAGTACTCCAACAAGAAAAACATTTCATTGAGTTTTGGTAAATTTTTGTGTGCAGATTTTTAAGATTTATTAATATTCAGAGTATTAAGAGATATATTAAAATGAACGTTTTAGAAAATTTTATGAAGAAACTATTAACAAATATTGTTCTCTGAGTATAAGACATTTTATTGCGTTATTAATCATAAATATATGAAGGAAAATACTGGTGCGTAAAACGGCAAATGAATTTTGGACAATTTACTTGAATTATATATTCCACAAACTTCTTTACAGTGAAGTTATGAAATAGGTACCAATTTTCTCGACTTGGAGCAATAATTACACAATATGGCTTGTTTTGTTTTTATCTCTGAAGCACATTGAAGAGAGTGAATCCCCTTTTTGTACTTACTTCTTACAAGTTCAAAATGTACTGTCTATAAATTTTTCAACCTATAAGCAGGGTTGAAAGACGCCATATTAGATTTGTTTCTTGTGTTTTCTATTTTATACAGATTGCCAAAAACGATTTTTTTACACTCTGAGAATTTTAAAAGAGGCATCCATGTCATTTACATGTAATCCTCATAAAGGTTGAATGTTATTTGCGTATGAAACTCTATAATATTTAGTAGACTCCGTCTTTATGGTAATGTAGAGCACTTCATAAACGAATTTGTTAAAATTAAATATTTTCTCACAATCGCCTCATTGAAGAAAATCAACTTCATATTTTAAAAATGTTTTTAAGTTTCAAACAAAAAGATGAAAAGATTTTAAAAATATATTAAAATCGCATATACTATTAAGTGAAAAATTGAAGCAGGGCTGAAGTAGCTGGTTTAAATTATTTGTTTCTAGCTAGGATTACAACACTTTCAGTTTTATAAAATTGAATTTTTTTTTTTCATATAAGGAGCAATAATATATATTAAGTTTTGGCGTGGGTCTCTTTGGGAAGTTAAATCCTTGTGTTTGATCTTACATATAATATGATTTCAAATTGTTAATATTGTAAATGTAATTGTTTTATACCAGTTTTTAATTGTAGTTATTTTCCGTGTTTGCTATGCGTCGATTCTTAAGGAGTTTCGAATTTGTGATTTTCTAAAGGTCTTTTTTTTTAACTCTTCACCTTACTATAGATTTATATTTGTATTTTTTCTTCTTTTTTGTGTGTATAGGAAAAATACTAACTTGCATCATTTGTTCCACAAATATTAGGTTGTTTTTTTACATTTTTGTTACTGAAATAGCTAAATTTGCATCAAGCGGTCGTCGAGTCGGTCAACTCGACGACATCCATTTAGCATCCATCCCAGAAAACAACCGTTATTGCATAGTAAATTAAAAAAATATTGAAATGAAAAACTGAAATAATTGAATAATTGAAAATAATTGAAAAGTTATTTTTTAAAAATGTTAATGTTTTTAAAATAAATATAGTGCGAATATATTCTATGTTATTGGTTTTAAAAAAATGAAATGTCACTTGCCAGTAACTAATTTCATGTCAAATTTAATAGCTGCACATACAACTTTTTTTACAGCTATTTGAATAACTTTTGATATCACACATTGTACATTTTAAAAGATAGAATTCAGCATTTAAAATTAAGCATATTAAAATAAAATTATACTATTTTATTCAATAATGAAAACGAACACATTTCTAAGTTAGAAGATCTTAAAAGTAGTTGCTACGACAAAATTTTCTTTAATTATAATTAACAAATTTTATTTGAATTCCAATAAATATTAATTTTTACATACAAGAACCGAGATTAGTTCTTTCTGTTAATTTAAGAAGTTATTCTCTATTACTTAAAAGTCGCAGTATTTACATCTCTCAAATTCTGGTTTACTAAAACATTTTACTCTTGTTAATTGATTAGTACAATTCACACACACACACACACACACACACACATACACACACACACACACACACACACACACACACACACACACACACACACACACGTGTGCGTGTGTGTGTACTGGAAATACTAAGAAATTATAGAAAAAATGAACATGTCTGACTTTAATAGTGGCAAAAGCGTTTTAATGATAGATAAAATTAAACATCTTATTATGCTTACATTTCAACGGGAGAAATGTGTCGTTATGGACTATGTTAAAATTTATTTAAAAAAATTTATTAAAGTTAAAGAAAGAAAGAAACTATATAGAGATGACTTAAAAGTAATTTTTGATCCATAATATGAAGCGAAGTTATAGTGGAAAAACGTAAAATCATGTAACGTCCATTTATCCTACTTTAGAGGGTGTAAAACGTTTTTAAAAACTCATTTGATATTTCCAGTTATTGATGATCAAGTGCTCCAATCATCGTTTGAATTGTGTGTTTGAAACAAACCAACAAACATATAATCAATTACTTCGATAAAGATTATATTTTTACAATTATGATAAATATTTTTCATTAATCCATTTTTTCTATAATAATCCATTTATATCTATGGAAACATATACCTAATGGAGAGTATGTCCAGGTTATAGGAAACTCTTGATAGCAGCAATGCTTTAATATTTAGTGGAAAATAAAATTCTGGATGAACTCGTTTTATGGCATTGATTCAGGGTAATTCAGTAGTAAAGAAAGGGCTATTAAAATATTTGTTATAATACTTATTATTAAATAATATTTTTT
>JAPMOR010067046.1:0-30545 GCA_026543865.1 Argiope aurantia | reverse complement strand
ATATGTATTAAAACACGATTTATTCTATCTTGTGTGAGGCATAATTTATGTGCAAGAATAAGTACTAAGAAATAAGTCAGTTCACAACGCAAAACAAGAGCAAAAGAGGAAAAAAAAAACCAACAGTTTTTCCTTAGTGATTTTATACTATGACATTTTCTTAGGGATTTTTTCAATACTTGTCGATTTAGGTAAGGGAAGTTTTGATATCTTTAAAGGAAAATTGCAACCTATATGGATTTTTATCCCTTCACTCAGAACGTGAGAACTTTCAAAAGTAAGTATTTTTATAGAGCGCGTGTAGCATTAATTAAATAAAAAAGGTGGGTTTGGATCAGGATATAAGTGACCAATTTAGAATGAAGTTAATATGAGTTAAATTATGATAAAAAATTAGGAAATTAGTTAGAATTTAAATTGGATTTTAAAATACCATTTCATAACTATATAAACCTTTGAACGAAGGGTGGTTTTGGGTTCTAGGAACCATGATCGGCGAAATACTGAAGAAATTTCCCCGAAGTCTTGTCATGAGAACCATTGTAGTAGGCAATCTTCCTATAGGAATCTATCTAAAAAAGGAACTCTCATTAACTAAACATTCATTCATTCGTTAGTTCCAATTGCTATTCCCATCATTTTATTTTTTTATACAATTGTAGAAAAGTAGTTTCACTTTTGTGCTTAAAATAATTTTGTAACGACTCTTAGTATATTTTTAACTTCACCATCTGTTTCAATATTTTTACCTTCAGACTATCATGGCTCATTGAAATGAAGGCAATGATACCGAAAATAACAACTTATATAAAATAAAAGCCATCAATTTCCAGCTGCTTTTTTTGAAAGATCAAAAAAAGATGATCAATTATTGATAAATCATATTTTCAACGTCGGTATATCCTTTTTCCTAGTATAAAATACTGAGATTCTTTTGATATTGATAGGGAAATAAATCGATGTAATAAATTATGAATGACAGTATAACCTCAATATATGTTGTTCAAAGGACACTTTTAAAATAAGTTTTAAAGATTTTAACCTCTTATTCGAAATATCAAAGCAAAATTAATTTCTTAGGCTTCTATTTCAATCTTATCTTTATTTTATGTTTAATTTACTCTCCTGCTCATATAACAATAATAAGATGTGCACAAAAATTGTATTTAATATTGCCGCAAAGAACTAAAATATAAATTCGGAAATTTAAAACAAAATTGGAAAGCATTACTGTAAAATATTTTTAAAAATACCTTAAGAAATTTATTAAAAATTGGAAAATGTTTAAAAAAATGAAGAAGAAAAAATAGAATTATTTGTAATTATCATTTTTTGTGTGAATTTAGAAATGATGTGACAATATATTTAATATTACCACAACGCGCTAGAACATAAATTCAGAAATTGAAAAAAAAGGAAAGTATTGCTCTAAAATATTTTTAAAAATATTTTAAAAAAATTATTAAAAACAGAAAAAAGTTTCAAGAAAGAAAATGGAATCATTTGTTATCATCATTATTATGTGAATTTAGAAATGATGTGACAATGTGCTTAATATTACCGCAACTAACTTGAATATAAACTGTGAAATTTAAAAAAAAATTGAAAAGAATTGTTGGAAAATATTTTTAAAAATACTCTAAGAATTTTTAAAAATAAAAAAATATTAGAAAGAATTTGCACGGAAATTTTTTTTTGAATTATTTGAAATTATCCTTTAGAGTCATTATAATCGTTATTTTTTTTCTGTGTGAATTTAGAAATGATATTCCAATGATTATAAAGTAACAATATTCTTTGATGTTACTGAGAGAAACATCAAATGACTGATTAACTTTTAATTATAATGATTAATTTTTAATTAATTAAATTTTGGAAACATTTTATCTTAATGAGTGTCTACTGCCAAAAAATAAGATTTTGTATCTCCAGATGTATTATAGAGAATTTGGAACGATGCCTATATATGCCAGATTGAAACAATGCTCAAAACATATAAATAGCGGAGTTGCATAGGTTTGCATTCAAATTGTACAAGTACTAACATTCTGTGAACAGTAACACGGCGCTGCTCAACATCAGCGTTCTGGAATTCTCTAAAAAATCGTTTAATGAGAATTCTAGCCGCTGTACAGCACCTTCCCCTGCTTTATTTGTTCAATATATGTGTAAGAACCAGCAGGAGAACCTCTCCAACGCTTTCTCGAGTTCTTTCAAATAAAAATGTTTTTTCAGAAAACGCCTTGCATGGCATTGCCGTTTAATAGTAACAAAATGTCACCATTTGGCTCATATTTAGCATTTTTATTGAATATATCTTGGAATTTTTGGCGAATATTTTTCGCGATTATTCCCTGACATGAGGTTAATATTATCCGAAATTCGAATTTTTGCTTCAAACGCGTTTTCCCAATCGATTGAATAAAAAATTTGCCACAAAACTACACTTGTAATCACAAACTCCTATATATATAATTTGATATGTTTAAATCACTGCCCTTTTTAGTTATCATGTTTGCATGTTTCTGAAGGTACACACCAACACATAGTCAACCCGTAGTTAGATTTGGTTCAAAATTTAATTGGTGTCTACGCTACAGATGTTAAATCTGTATACCAAATTTTATCTATCTAGTTATCACCGTTTTGTGGTTATTGTGTTAAATTATATTAGAACAGCCGAACAGATAGACATAAGGACATTTTCCAAAAGTACGTTTCTCGAACTCAGAGAGGTCTAAAACGTGGAGATTCGTCAAAATCTCGAATTCGAATTCTTTGAAGATTCCTGTTTTCTTCATACTACGTATATAAGAAAGTAAAATTCAAAACGGATATACTTCTATGTCCCACAGTTTATAGTCATAGAAAAAATGGAATTAATAGAAGTTGCATTTAAATTAACTTCAAAAATTGATTGAAACCCGGATATTCGATAATGATGATACCCACAACTGTACGTCAATCGTACGGATATCATTACACAGTGTAAAATTAATACAAATAATATTTGTGCTGTTGTTTGTTCAAAACTTATGGCGGAAAAAACCAAAATAATTTAAAGCGCATTTCACACATATATACTAGAGGGTCACATGAACTTTGTGTTAGCTTTTTGTTAATTCTTTTAGGTATTAAGTTACACGTGTGCTTTCATTTGATTCAGTGAAAGTGTATATACTTGTAAAAGGTTCAAATAAACAATAAAAAGGACATTCTATTTTATGTACAAATTGCAAGGAGTACATCTACAAACTTTTATGGATGTTTTTTTTTTCCTTTGTCTTAGTGACATAATTGAACAACAATCTGACATAAAACGCAATAAAAGTTTATTTTATTCATTTTCTAACAACGAACAAAAGAAAACAATCGAATGTTTTCACAAGAAGAATTATCCCATGTCTTAATTAACATATTTACAAGAGGCCTAACATTAAAATGTGATCTAAATGTCATTAAGAGACTTGCGTCATTGAAATATTTAGATTTCAAAACGGATGAAAACCTTATTAAGCTATTAAACTTATTAAACAAATATCGACAAAATGTTAGGATGTAGCAGGAGCGTAACTAAAGCTTCAGACATAGGCTTCAATCTGCTGTCATTCAAAGACTGGATTTGCAAGGTGCGGCAGTTAATATATCTTCCTTTACGGCTTGGTCTTCAATACTATTCAGAGAGAAGGCTTCCTCAAAATCTTAGAAGCCTATAATACCATATTTATGATTGCTTTATAATTAATAGAAGACCCACCTCCTCCTCCTTTTATGGTTACTTTGCGAGAAATAGAGGTTCACATATTAGAGTCCCACAACGAAGACTCTTCATCGTAGATCTGAAACTCAAAAAATTTTCCATTCAGTCCTGATGAATATGAACATGGATAACTGTACTATTTTTTCATGTTGCCTTTCTTCAATTACAATACAAGCGCTGAATACTAGAACTCGAGTAAAACATCCAAATTATTAGTAATACGTGGCCATGTCATCAATAATCATCTAACCCTATTTAACCTTTTGGGCAGAATAATTATGGATAAATATGAGCTAATGGGCATTTATCCTCTTTTACAAATGTATCATTAACTCAAGAGCGTACAGGATTCAAAAATGCTATATTAAACCCCAACAATAAGAATGCTGTCTTCTGCGCCGAACAGATCACTCATCAAAAACAGTAGAATGAACGAAACATGTCTAATTCCTCAATAACCATTGAACTCATTTTGACTTGGAGGACAGAATAACCATAGATAAGTATGATCCAATTGGACATTTATCCTTTTTACAGATATATCAAAAACAGAAGAGCATACAAGATTCTAAAACCCTATATATTAAACCTCAACAACAAGAATATTATCTTGTAGTCCAAACATATCACTCATCAGAAACCATTAGAATGAACGAAGCATAGTAATTTCATCAATAACCATCGGATTCCATTCTGGTTCCATCTCACATTCTGGAGAGTAAAATAACTATAGACAAATATGATCCAATTGGACACTTATTCGCTTTTACAGATATATCAAAACCAGAAGATCAGATTTGGCGATTATTGGAGCACCCGCCTAGATTCCGAGGCTATCTTAGCACCTCGGTTCTTGGCATAATGAGGCCTGGCTTCTAAAAGGGACATGCACTGTTGACGTCCTGGAGATCATACAGAATTCAGAAGCTTTATATTAAATTCCTATAACAAGAATACTATCTTCTAAACCGAACATATCACTCATCAAAAACAGTAGAATAGACGGACTACCAAACAGATAAGAATTTTGAAGTAGTCTATTTGCTAATTAGTCAGCATTTGACTGTCTGTCTGTGTACACTATAACTCTACATCGGAAAGATGGTGAAAAATGAAATTTGGAATTTTTATATACCAACCAAAATTGTAGATCATACCGAATTAGAATCAATTTTTGTTAAAATTTTATCAAAACTTTGTCTAAAGGAAGTGTTCTGTTCGTGTACGAACATTTACGATAGCTCAAAACCGCAGCTGGTTGATTAAATAAAATTTAAAATTGTCGAAAAAAATGCATGTAGGTATCAAATTTGGCATCAAAATCCTTTACAGATTTTTTTGGATCAAAATCACTGCTTAATCATTTCATTTCTCTATGTGTTGAGTTTTTCTGTTTATGTACATGTGCATATCATATACATAAAAGTTAGAAAACTGGCTTTTCTTTTCACAAAATGTGCAAACAGAAATAAAATTTTGAACATAATAGTTTATTGGAAACTATTATGTCCATTATTAGTTAAGAATTACCTAGAAACTATTAACTATTATTTAGTCAATTAGTTTAATAGTTAAGTGGGAAAATCTGAATCCACACTCATTTTCTTTTATCAACTCTTTAATTTAAAAAAAAACTGCTTTATTCTCAGTTAAATGATAAACATTTGATGCCTGAAACAGCCCAAACCTTAGCTAAACTTCAAAGAGCACAAAATTCGCCACATTGCTATTGCTATACTAATGTTAGTCTATGAGAAAGTTTAGAGGAAATAATTATTGCTGCTATTTGCAATAAATATGTTTTTGTTCAAGCAATTTTATTGCATGGAAGAGCTTATAGTTCCTTCCTTATATTTTTATCTAGATTATTTGTTTGCAGGAAGAGTCACTTTTGACCGTTCCAGAAAAATTATTGAAGAGATAATGTTAGAATTTGTTCAGAGAGGCACAACTCACTATACAAGTAAATGATGCTCTCATTTTTCGAATAAAATGGCCGTAAAATTACTAATAAAAGTATGTATTTGTAGCTGAATACGTCATCTAATGAAAATGTATACATTTAGTCATAATTTTTACCTAGAACTTTCTCCAATTATTGTGTTATTTTTTTATACATTTGAAAAAAAAACCAGCATGGTGTCTCATATTTTAATATTTTTTAAAAGTTAAATCTTATATTTGAAAAACTGTAATAAATTTATGATATAAATATGCTTTCGATTATATTTAATTCATACATAAAAAAAATGTTTAGCATTTAGCATTTTCTCACATGACATTGAAGCATGTCTGCACAAACACCATTAAAGCGCATGGTAGAAGGGTGGCTATAAAATTCATTTTACGTTCACATATAGGCTGGATTCCTTTTGTGTTTCTCAGTTGCTACTTTGTTATAGGAAGTCTCGCAACGTTAAGTACTTGACATCCATTCAATTACTCTGTTGTTCATGATAGAACACTTTAGACAGAAAGCAATATAAAATACAAAGTAAGTTTATTTCTTTAAATCGTCTCTCTTTTTTATTGTATTATTTGTTATTTGAATTTTACCAGAAGAATGATTTCTTTTATAAACTGTACTTATTAAAAGTTCTTGTTCTAATCTCTTATTTTTTAACAATTAGTCGCTTTAGGCGACTAGCTGTTTCGCCGGGAATATTTGTTATATTTGATTTGAAAAATTGTTTAGATGTGACTTCATGTCCATGAGTTCGCCAAATTGTCTGATATGAAAGTCGTGGTTATTTTAATTGTCGTAGTTAAGCTCTGTGTATTGCATACATAAACATTTTTAATGGAGACCAGCCCTCTAACATCATAGTGCTATTGAAAACTTAAATATCTGGTTCATCTATTTTCTTAATTTCGCGATGTTGTAGCCTCGCTTTTTTTATTTGTATTGTAAAATATAAATATATAAATAGGATTCTTCTTCTTCTTTAGCTTTCAAAATTGCAAGAAAATCACGTCTTTTAGCATTAAAGGAAACGGTTTGAATTTCAGGACCACAAAGTAATCTATTGTTGAACATGAGGCAAAAAAAGTATTTTTTAACAAATGCAAAAATTTAGTAAAATTTCGCACGGCTATTGAATTGGTATCATTAAAAAATACCAAATTTTAAATTTTGAAATGGTCTGAAGATTCTTTATGCAATAATATTTTCATAAGTTATCGCGGAAAACGCCAAAATTCAGCTTACTTTTTAATTAATTAAAATTTCTAAAAAAATCTCTTTCACATATTCCCACCTCTAAAGTATATATGGGCCAAATTTGGCAGCAATAGACCAAACTGTTTGTCCTGTAGATCGGCAACACATAAATAAGTGATTACCGCAGGATAATCATTTAATCTCTTTTGCATGTATGTCCTCTTATTATTTTTAAAATTGTTTTTAAGGATTGGCTTTTGTTAATATATTTAAATTATTCTATTGTATTGCCCTACACTGAACTTGTACTACAGTACACTTCATTACGGCAATATTTGCATGTATTTGCAAACAAACATATATTTACAATTAAACAGCATTTGAAAAACAGTCTAGAATTTGAATGTTAATATAAATAGTTTTAAAATTGATTGTTTTTTCTATTTGTGTAATGTCGCCTTTTATTTTACCCAGTTTATGTACAGCTGTGAACTTCTGGCTGCGGTAGTATTCTAATTTTCATGATCCCGATGTATATATATGTTCTTTATAGCTCATTTATATTCCGTTGCCATTTATACGGTTCTCTCTGAACATTTTTTCTTTTCAGGATATTGATTCTGTACAATTTGACTATTTACTTTACATAATTTAATCTAATATCGAAATTCTCATAAATTGAATCAATTCGGATTTTCAGATAAAATATCTTTGTCAATTTCTATCGTATAGAAAGTGAACTTTTATTGTTATATTTGTTAGAATATGAGTAAATTGCTACCAAGTATAACTATAGTGAACGGTGGATAGCATAAAAAATTCGATTGTATAATTTTTTATAAAATTTGGAGGTGGTTTTTTTTTCTAAAATTATTATATTCTGAATATATACCTCATTTGAAAAGCTTCTGCAACTGGAAGAATCCACTTACAAACGATAGTTGATAAAATAAAGACCGAATAAAAAATAACTCTTATAATTGCATCCTGTATAATTAAGACAACTTATAAAATCAAATTTTAACTTCAAAGAAAAATATATTTTATTATTTTAAAACTGAAATATTTTTTCTTATGAATATATATGTGTGTGTGTGTGTGTGTAATAATACTTTCTAATCTAATTTAAATTTTAATTGATTTATTAATGTTTATCTTAAATTAACTCACTTCATTCTGAAATTTTCTCTTATTTAGGGATCCAAATCCAATTTTTTATTTAATTATTTCTAACACGAGCTCTAAAAAATTCAATAACTGTTGCAATTTCTCATGTTCCAAGCAAAGAAATAAAAGTCTAGCAGTTACGCATTTTTTTCAAAGATACCTAAAATTCCTTTTTCTATGTCAATACGTGTCAAAGAAATTCTTATCAGACTTAAATTACTAAAGGCAAACTGATGCGTTTCATGTTCATCGATTTTAGCCAGTTAGTTCAGTTACATTAACGGTCCAATTTAAAGCAACACTAGGGATATTTTAGGACCGATCTCGTAATTTTGAACCGCAGTCAAATGACGGACGACACCTGAGCTGGCACCCCCTTCTGGACACCACGCAATACCAACGGGAGCACGTCTAGACATGACGTTTAACGTGCATCAGACACGCTTACACGATGGTTCTTCGGTTGAATCGTATCTCGAACCTGAAATCATATGGTTTCGAAGCCAAGATCTTACCACCATGCCACTGCGGCCCTCACGATCTTCTCTGTATTTAATCCTTTAATAATTTGAAAATTTTGCACAAATAACTGTTCTGTCGACTGAGAGAATGTAAACATATTTTTCAGCAGTTATTGAAATTGGATCAGGAAATAAGAGACCATTTTAGAAAGAAGTTAAAATGGGTAAAATTAAGACAGGAAATTAATTACATTTAAATTAGATTAAGAAATGTGTATATATATATTATATATATATATATGTGTGTGTGTGTGTGTGTGTGTGTGCGTGTGTTCGTGCGTGTGTGTGTCTGTGTGTGTGCGCGTGCGTGCGTGCGTGTGTGTGTCTGTGTGTGTGTGTGTACTAAATTTTCATTAATCGTGATGTTTCCTTTTATACATCAAAATTTGCGCTTAGAATGAAATTCGATATTAATAGAAATGAATGAAATCTAGGTACATATAAAGTTAGTATATGAGGCCCAGAAATCGCTCTTATTACTTAATGTAGAAAAGCCATATAAAAACGATAGTTGTAAACAATTCGATACACGAGAAAGTTTCAAATTATTTGATAAGTTGAATTGTTAAGCAACTGAAGTTTCGCTTGGCCTAATCAACGGAACTGCAAAATATTATAAGAAACGGTTGGAAGTGAGCTTGTCGGAAATTCCATTTATTAATCGGAGGAAAGGATGTGTAAATGAAATTGAGAAATAAGCGTCAAATAGAAAGTCTAATCGAGTTCGAAAATAGCCTTAACCGTCGCCAAATGAGTAATTTCAATGACTTACCTATGGAATTGATGACAATATATTTTAAACTAATCTTACAAAGATGGTTTTTGCTATCGCTTAAATTTCAATAATTGCCTTTTTATTTTTAATAATATCAATTTCATGTCTGTACAATATTAATTTTTATTTTTTAATTATTCCTTTATTACTACTATTTATTTTATTCTTTAATTTATCAATTTCATTTGTATAAAATGTTTTTTTAATTTACTATACAAATTATTAAAATGTTTTTGATGTAATGATGATGAAATTTAAATTAATTAATTTAATGATGAAATTTAAATTCATTCATCAAAACATTCAATCACGTGCTTTTGCCGATGTTAAAAAATAAGATTTATAAAAATTATTTCTTAAATTTTTATTCGCTTTTAATCCGTAGCACATACATTTTTTTTAAATTTATCCCCACAATATTGTGTAGCAAATTATTTCCATTTATATTTTTAGTAGCATCAAATAAATTGAAATTTAAAAGAATTCATTTCATATATATCGTTCAGAAGCCTAAAAAATCAATAATCTAGACAAACAAGCTGGTCGCCAAAGGCGGCTAGTATCAGTAAAATATCCCAACATTTAAATCCTACTTCTGTGGCATTTTCTGATACTTGTTTGTAGAATTTTTTCTTACTTCGGTATTCCTCCAATGCTGACAGAACTATTAAAAGAAAGTTTTAACGCCTTGTTATTTTTATTCTACAAGCAAAACATCAGAATCAGTAAGATCTTTAGCTTAAAATAAAATCGAATGCATTCTACTAATTAATTAAGCACTGCTAAATGTTCTTCGTAGGAAATTTAATATTTCAATGAATCATTTTAGTGAGTCAGACGACACTATTGACAAGCATGCACTTGTTCTTAGAAGAAATGTCTAGTGTCTAATATACAAAAAGGATGCCTATCTTCACTCAATATAATTACTTAGTGTTGATTATTCTATTTCTTAGAAATAATTCTACGAAAAGCTACCCAACTTTATCCATTCATATTTTTAAGATAAATAAGTTAACATTATATTTATTATTTGATCTACTAAGTGTTAACAAAATTTTATTCTTATTGCTGTATCTAAATTTTACGGTTACTTTCATTTGCTATATATAAGTTCACGATTTTTACTTTTTTTTTTTTTTTTGATTTTGCATTTTTGAAACTAACTAATCCGCTAATTTTAACATGACAATATTTTGGGGATAGCATATTTTCTGAAAAGTGAATAATAAAACAAATACGTGATGTGCAACTTTCTACAAAGCGAAAAATTGGACCTAGAGTTTTTATTTTCATTCATAATTACTTCTTAGTAATAAGTGCTTTTCAAAAAGTATTCTTAATAACTTTTAATATATTTTTGATTAGTTAAAAATTGATCGAAATTTCGGCACTTTTTCCTCAATAATTTCAGAAGATTTTTTGTAGCAAAAAAATTATTTTTATATCAAGTTAATTAATTATTAATTTTTTTAAAAAAAATTAGCCTTTCACATTAATTTTATTTTTGTACAATTCCTTATTTTTTAATTTTATAAATTTTTCAAAATTAATTGTAAGCGCAAATCTGTAACAATGCATTTATTATTATTAAGAAATTCATTTGTTTTAGATATTAATTAAAAGGCAGAATTTTCACTTTCACTTTTATTAATATGACAATGATTTTAGGGTGACATTTTTTAAAAATTTTATTGTGTGTTGTAAAATTTGTTGCGCACATAATGCAATGAAAAATTTTAGCTTGTTTCACAAATTTGCAACTCAGTTTTAAATGAATTAACAATTAATTTCCTTGTTATCTTTTGCTCTTTAATAAATAATTCAATTAATTATTGCTTAATTTAAGAAACTGCTATTTTAACACAAAATATTAATGAGTTTGGTTTGTGTATCGAATTCGGTATAAGTATATTAAAAAGTTAAACTCAAAGTGATAATAAATAGATATTATTGCTTTAAGTTGTGAGTTATCGTTATTGAAAAGGATAAAGAAACTTTAAATTACTAATCCAAAAACAATTGTCATTAATATTTTTTTCTGAAAGTCCAGAAGTTTGAAATGAAGATATTCCATCTTATCTTTAACATTTTTTTCCCATCAACATTTTTTTTTTCAAAATATTATAATATTATTTGCTAAAATTGTAAAATAGTGTGAAGTTGTTTTTTTTCTTTCACGAAATTTAATTGTAGATTTTTTTTTTCAAGTGCCAGCTATCATCCAGATAAACATCATCTTTAGGAATACAGCAAATTTTTAAAATTTCATAGTTAATCATGTATCTTAGTCTATCTTTAAAGAACGTGAAGATAGTAAGCAGATTATTTGAACAGTTACGGTTCTAATGATGCTATGATGCAATGAAATTGACTTTATTAGAAAGGTTCATGTATACAATACACAAACTAGGGGTAAGTCAATTAAAATAATACGGTCTTAGTGATTATCTCAATTAGATGCATTAAAATAATTTTTGAAGGAATAATGAATAACAGATTAGGGATGAGAAATTTAATAAAATTAAAAATAACAATATCTGCAGTTAACCATTTGGTCGACAAAGGCGGCTAGTAGTTAAAAGATGGTGGATCTTCACCTTCTTTCAAATGTTTAGGAACTTCGATGTGGGAGCAATACAGTTTTTTGTTATTTGCTCTAGAATTTCTGATATCATCGTTTATTACTACCTGTCTGTTTTAAACATAATCATGTCATCATATAATAAAAGAACTATTAAAAGGCTACAAAAGACTTTCATTGTTCATCCTGATTACATTATTCCGTTAAGTCTATTAAAATAAAAATAGATATCAATGACAATATCGCTATTTTTACGCGTTTTTCCCAATTAAACTTTTCTATTCAAGAACACATTTGTTAAATATGCTATCTATAAGATCATTTCTATTCAAATTTATGGTGGTAAAATAAAATCTAAAATCTATTCTAAATTATTATCTTTTCGCGTTTCATGATTAAACATGAAGGATAAATGCTTTGAAGTATCTTGTATATTTTATCTTTTATCAATATTTACCTGAAGATAAAAAAAAAGAGTACGTCAGAGTCAAAAAGGAGTAAAATTTAACGTCACGAATTTAACAGCTGTTTTATCAGAGAGACACACAAGTTTTTCTAAAAATGTCATTTGATACCAAATTGCTGAACTCAATAAAAAATGAAACGTTTAGTCACGTGTTCATAGGCTCAAAGAATGTTCAAGAAGTAGAAAAAAATTGTTCGAAGAGTTTGATAATTTTATTTAAAAAAAATCGTTTAAGCATATTTTTTTTCACATTATATACCCTCAATAAAGATATGTGACTACGTTCGGAATGATTTTTTTTTGAAAAATAGTAGTTATATTTTTGAATATTTGCCTAAAAATATTATAAGAACATCTATGAAGTCAAAATATATTAGTTAAGCGGTAGTAGTTTTAAAAAAATAAGGAAGAAAAAGAGCTTTTCCTTCGTTGAAAAGAGACAAAGAAAATATCTTCTAGTTTAAAAGTTTATCAAATAATTTGCGTACCATTTTGTAACAAAGCTCAAGAAATATATTATCTAGTTTCAGAATTAAAAAATAAGCTGCATTTCTATCCATTTTTTAAATATCGAAGTTAAACTAATAAATAACATGAATTTTTATATTTTTGCATTGTGAAACATTAAAATAGCCATAAAATATTTCTAAATGAATAGATGACTTATTCTCTAATTCAGGAACTGTATAACATATTGAGAGACTATTATACCAAATTTGAACAAAAAAATATGCATTAAATTTTAATTTATTTTAAGAAAATTCTATAAAAGATTAGAATTTGAAGAAATAGTATCTAAAAATAGCATTAAAATGTAAGAAATTCAAACATAAAAATCAGCGTAATTTCCTAAAACATAGACTTGGAAACAAAATTCTTATGGTTTTATAAACAAACATGAAGAATATTTTTAAAAAATCGTACTTTTGCAAGAAAAATGTCTTTTCAAAATAGTCCCCTACAATTAATAAAATATTTTCCTTCAAATTTTCCAATGTTTTTAATAATAAGAAGAAATGAACACTATATTTTTAAAGTGACTATTAAATAAAATATGAATATTTACTTTCACAAAAAATGTAAGATTCAGCTGCATGATCATAACGGTTCGTAAACTTTTATGGAAGCTTTTTTATGAAAGAGTAATTTTACGGAATCATTTCTAAAACTATCGTCAGCTGATAGGAATCCCAATGACGGACGTAACTTCTGATCACATGACACGACTTTAGAGAGTGATCGAATCGAATATAAACATTATCGTCAGTAAAAAACCTTTTGATTATTTCATAAAAAGTTTACTTGCATATCTCATTCTTACGCTTACACTACTTTAATAGGTATATACTCTCATTCAAAGTTTGCATTTTTAATTACTAAAAAAAATCGTACTACATTCTTAAAATTTGATTTTTAGACAAAATATTAAAATGTTCTCCAAGAATTGTAAGATTCAGCTGCATATTTTCTGGTTTTATGAAGGCTTTTTTTGTTTGAAAAAATGGCTTTATGGAAGCATTTCCAAAATTGTCGTCTACTAGAACTTTTAGACTTTTGAACATGATTTTAGAGAGCGATCAAATGGTAAAACAAAAAAAGAGAATTATTTGGGTAGAATAAGATTTTTACTGTTTCATAAAAATACCTCACTTGTACAATTTAATACTAAATTATTCTTTTTAAATTGACATTTTAATTCAAACTTCGTTGAGGTTCAAATAAATAAAAAAATAAACCGGGCCAGATTCTAAAAAAATGGCTATAAAATAAATTATCAAAATTATGTTCGTTTATAAAAAAAATATTTTGACATTTACATATGCTTACAAAAGATTATCTTCTACTATTTTACAAATCATCATCATCATCGCGATTTTTTTCGCATTCCATAATCTTTTTCACACACGTTGCCACCCCGTACATCTCAAATATATCAATAAAGCAAAATTTTTATTCGTACACGTGAACTTATTAATATCGTATTCAAAAAAATATCAAACTTCCGGGGTTTATTTTTTTATTCTTTTGATTTCTTTTACAAAATTTATTTTCCAAGTCTTAATTTATAATAAGCAGAAATTATCAATTTAAATAAAAATGTGTTTTCGATATTTTTTTGGGTTCTTTTTGATAAATTTGAAAAAGATTAATTATTTTCAGTTATAGAGGCAGTTTACTTGACCATAATATTATGCATTATTTCTGAATTCGAATGAATTGTCTTTTATGTCATATCCAAACTTTCGTTTACATATATTTTATCAGTTGTATATATGTAAAACACTGTTGTTTCTTTCTAATTTTTGTTCATGAAGATGCACTGAAAACGCATATATTAATGTGTGTATCTAATCCCTGTTTGCTGTTTCTCAGAAACTGAAAGCCTTGACCGAAACTCACACTTAACTTTAATCAACACCAGATGCCTTGCTCTTGAAGAACTCTAAGCCAAGGACAATTTTTTACTGAGTTTGCAATTTCGAGTCAGCTGATTCTTTCCTAAACTCAATTTGAAAATGTCTAAAAATAACATTTTTGCTAAATTTCGATTACAGTACATTCTTCAACACCGTAGCTCCTAAATTTATTCAGTAACAGTTTTATTATAGTGGACGCTGACGAGATATTCTGATTTCAAATTTTATATTTAAAAAAAGAATCTAGGTCTATAAATAAAGAAAGAAATAAGATTCAACATTATTTAAATTCCTTAATTCATCTAATTAATTTTAAATTAAATAGCAACATTAAATTTTTGTCTTATTTATATGAAAAATTTGTACCATAGAAATTTGCTTTTGATACACAAATCGAAATCGGTAATTCTTATAGATATATGCAAAGACAGAGAACTCTAAATGCTCGTATCTCTCTAATCATTTTATCATTAGCTAGATTCTTTTTACAGAATATCGACTTTCTTTGGTTGTTAAACTATTAATATGGAAATTCGTTTATTTAAAATTTCACCTTATTTATTAAGAGTGAAAAATATAAATTTATCATAATCTTTCTACTAAAAATTATTATCTGCGCAAATTGATTAGAAGATACGCAACGAAATTAAAGCCGGAGTTAAAATCCAGCAAAAGAATTAACTTCCAATAATAGAAATTTTTAACCTTAATTTAAACATTGTCAAAAGCAGACGATTGAATGATTTGGTGGAATGATGAAATTAGTTTGAATTTCAACATAACAAGAAAAATATTGTTTCGAATTGTGTATCAAATAAAATTTTAAAAGTGTATTAAAATTGAAAAAAATAGGTAAAAAGATAATTTTGTGAATTTTAAAACGATGTAAAAATTACTTTTGTTCAGATAATATTTTCAGAAGATATAGTTGAAAGACCTCAGAAACATTTTTAATTTTTCAATTATATTTTAATAAACTTTCTGACTTAGACAGTGATCCTCCTCTTGTTTTGAAAATCACGCGTGTGAAATTTTATCAAGATCGGGCAAATATTATAGATTTATATAAAATATGTACGATAAATATTCATTTTTACACACAGAAATCAAATTAAGCAACAACTTTTTGTGTTATGAGAGTGTTCTGTCCCATAATAATGTAAAAAACTGCTCACGTCAACTAACTGTGCGTTGTCTTATTCTAAATCGTGACATCACGCTCTTTCTTATGCGGTTGGGTACACAATAGATTTCAAACTTTAAAAAAATGATTCATAAAAACATGATATTTGTGAAAATGCTGAGACGAATTAATGCAAAATCCTTTGCGCATAAAAGAGCAGGAAAGTTGTTTTACCATTTGCATTATGATATAAAATGATATGCGCATTGCAATGTCCATGAAACTGCATTATCATATACATTATTTATCGCATATCATATGAAGAGGAATAGTAGTTTTGATTCCAAAGCAGTGTGTCTTAAAACTTTTGAAATCAAATGTTCTGTCATTCATTTTACTGTAGGAATAGATAGATGGGTCAAGTTAAAAGAGACTTTTATAAAAACATTGTTACTGAAATATCACTTGACAGAATGATAATAATGTTATTTTTCTATATATAAAGGGTGTTGCCGAATTCGACCGACATATTCAGACGGGTGATAGGAGGCATCAAGAGGATAAAGAATCACCATACAACATGGGGTCCCAAACGTCGTTTAGGGTGAGAAAATCGCAAAAATATAGGAAGTCGGCAAACTTTTGAAAACTGTAAAAAATTAATAAAAGGTGTTTCAACTATGAATTTTTAAAAAGTGAAAGTACATTCTTAAAGGCTATTTTTCATGTAAGTAACATGCCAATTTGATGAACCAGGGGGTCGTAAATTATTGAAAACGAAAAAGTAGTTTAGAACCATTATCTGCAAATATATTAAAACTTTAAGAAAAATAAAAGCGTGCAAATATAAGGGATTTTATACTCTTTATTTGATATAAGTCTGTAGTGTGAACACTGAGGAGGTTTTAAGATATTCAAGAAATACTAAAATGTTTTCCAGGAAACATCGCTGCAACATCGTTACCGATGTTTACAGAGGGTGTTGCCAAATTCGAAAGGTAAATTTAGAGAAGTGATAATAGGCATTAAAGAGATAAAAAAAATTTCATAAAACATAGGGTTGCAGGAGACGTTTATTCTGTGAAAATAGTAAAAACAGACATCGAATAGACAATTAGCCTGGCGAAGAGAATGACCCTAAGAATGCAAGGATTTGGAACAAGGTAGTCGAGAAGAAGAAGCTTTCTCGTATCTAAATTTTCCATGCGTTCGAGGAATATAAAAGCAGCGAGCATTGCAGAATTGATGGTTCAAGGAATATAAAAACAGCTTGTATTCATTAAAGAGCAAGTTTCATTCTCAAACAACGTGTCAGATTTCACGAAGGACGAATATGCGTATATGCATTTAATTTACGACCGAGCGAATGGTAATGGACGGCAAGCACAAAGAATATACCAATAACAATATCCAAGTAGGCGTTGTCCACACCACAGCACCTTTGCAAATATTAATAGACGGTTGCTGGAGACAGGATCCTTCAAAACAAGTGCAGGGCCCGAACGCCTTAGTGCCACAATGTACCTTCTTTTCTTGTAGCACGTACTTCCGGATTGCACGCCAGAACATGTGGTTAATGCATGTTGGTGTACCAGTGCATTTTTTTTAATTCTGTGCGTAACTACCTAGATGATAATTATCCTAGGACGTTGATAGAACGTGGTGGACCTGTTGTTTGGCCTCCGCGTTTCCCGGCCCTCAATACCTTGGATTTCTTCTTCTGGGGCCATATGAAATCTCTTGTTTATCAGACACCTTTGATCCGTAGCACGGATTGCCGTAGCTGCTGGAGAATTTGCAAGCACATCTGGTATGTTTGAGCGCGTCCAGTGGTCCTTTAAACGTCGGTGTCAGTTGTGTAATGACCTTCGCGGTCGCAACACTGAGCAATTTTTATAAAAGTTTCTCATCGTCACCTTTCTTCTGTTAAAATGTCTGTGCTGTAAATATATGCTGCATTTGTATTCCAGCAAATAAATTTCACCGTCGTTTGCAACTTTATATTTCTTTGAAAATTCTTATCTCCCTGATGCCTACTATTACTCCTCAGAGTTTTTCCCGATAGATTTTTGCAATACCTTCTGTAAACATTGGTGCCGATGTTACAGCGATGTTTCCCAGCAAACATTTTATTTTTTCTTGAATATCTTAAAACCTCCTCAGTTTTAACGCTACAGACTTACATCAAATTAAAGAGTATAAAATTCCTTATATTTTCAAGCTTTTATTTTCCTTAAAGTTTTAATATTTTTGCATCTAAAGGTTCTAAATTACTTTTTCTTTTTCAATAATTTACGACCCCTGGTTCATTAAATCGGAATGTTACTTACATGAAAAATAGCCTTTAAGAATGTGCTTTCACTTAAAAAAATTCATAGTTAAAACACCATTTGTTATTTTTTTATTAATTTTTTTTTTCAGTTTTCAAAAGTTCACCGACTTTCTATTTTTTTGCGATTTTCACCCCCTAAACGATGTTTGGAACCCCATGCTGTATGATGATTATTTATCCTCTTGATGCCTACTATCACCCCTCTGAATGTATCGGTCGAATTCGACAACACCTTGTATAATAAAATCTCAATTAATCGAACCTAACCGAAACTGATGTTACGCAAAATGTCCCAGAGCCTCCCCTCCCCCCCAAAAAAAGCCGGTACTATAATACATGGGAATAGTTGCGAAGACCATAGCGCTATAGACTATGGCTGGCAGAGAAGTGAATGCCGGTTTTGAATAGTTTCCCACGCCACTCATTTCCCACTCTAAATATTGCCACTCCTTCATTTCTTTTCGTGACCGCATCAATTTCCAGATGACATACACAACACCTAAAAATGTAATTCTTACTTTAATATAGAACTTAAGTGCAGCCAAAAAAGAACATCTTGAACTCGTTTTACACTGAAAACATTTAAGAACTGTGATTAGATAGAAAATAGCAATGAGCATTAATGACTTGATTTAAAAGTTCATTATCCAAAAAGGCTACCAACCTTCTCTCTCTTTATTTCAGTTAGTCAAAACTTAACTATATTTTGTTTTAGTATCTTTAAATTTCTTGGAAGTTCTCTAGGTTATTATTTTTATTAATTACCTTTGGTGAAAAATGGATTCGCAGGGAATATTGGTAATTTTTAATTTCAATTAAATCGTTTATTTGTAATTCCATGGTTTCGATTCCATCAAGCTGTCTGACATTAAAACGGTGTTCTATTAATATGCACATGTTCTATTCATTGTATGCATAAACTTTCCTAAAGAAGACCAGTTCCATGACATCGCAGAGTTCTTAAAAACGCGCATTGCTCAGTTCACTTGGCAGTATTGAAAATTTATTTTTATTTCGTCTTGTAAACGATGCAAATACGAAACGATATTCTTCTTCCTAACTTTCAACAATGGAAAAAATCCTGCCATATCATATTTGATGAAAGAATGAAAACAGATTAAATTTCAGGTCAGCAACATAACCTAATGTTGGAAATTATGCACAAAAATAAAGATTTTTAACAATTGCCAAAAACAGTTGCACGGCTATTAAAAAGTTAATTTTTGAAAATTTTTGAAACAATGTAAATACCATTTTTTTTGCAGTATTATTTTCAGAAGTTAATATGAAAGAAACTCCATTTAATTCTTAATTAACTAAAATTATAATTAAAAGTTCAAAAAAATGCCAGAAGTGCACATTCTCATTCTCCAGAGCATAAATTTGTCAAATTTGGTAGCCCTAAAGCAAGTAGTCTAGCCTATAAAGCACCAACTCACGCGTTTGAAGCATGTTGCTCAAAAATTCTTTACTTTATCATCTGAAGAAAATCATTCACCTCTACGCTTAATTGAGCAATTCAATGGAAGGATGTCAATGGAAGGATTCTAAATGTTTTCCAGCAAAGTTCCCGAAATTTTTCTTGAGTTCTATCTGTTATGGAGTCTTATATTGTCCTAGAATCGGAGAAAATTTGCGAATCAAAAGAAAAAGATTCAAGGACCGATATTCTGTTGTTTTCGCTTTGAAAAGCTTTGTTATCTATTATTCGATGTTAATCTAGAATAATGTCCGAACTTTTTAAATTTTCACTCTTATTACATTTTGTCGCAGATCCCCATTCAGAAAGTCTTGTATATAATGATATTATAAGATAAATTTTTAAATTCTTTTCTCCCATTTTCATACACCCATCTATTGCTTGATTCTAAACCTTCCTTGGATTCTAAAACCTTCCGTGCTTTTGCACATGCGTTAGGATGGATTTAATTCGTCAAACCAAGGGTGATAAAAAATATGAAAGAAGGATATGTTTACATTTAACAATAAAATAAACTCAGATTACGCATGAACTGTATTTTAAAAAAATACAATCATAAACGATACGATACTCACATACACGTGAATAAAAAATTGAGTGATAAAGTATCTAATAAGGTGGAAATCAGGATCAAAGAATCATGAAGAATTCCGAAAATGTACTTATCCTTCCACGTGAGAAACAGTGAGATAGAATCGACGAAAAGTGGTCGTCTCAGACTACTGAAACGAAGAATAGTGCCATTTGCATATTTAAGATACAATTACCGAACAAATTTCAAAAGATTTTTGTTAAAAAAATTAATAACAATTCATTTTGTTCACTCAACTACCTGACGAATAAGTTAATGAACATACAAAGATTAAGTTGATGCCACAGAGATAGGTTGGTTGATGTAGTTGATGCCAAACGATTATTTAAACGTTAAACTAATTTAAAATACTCACTAAAACAATAATATATTAAAACGTCTGTCGCTGGAAAAAAAAGTATCGTTTATAATTGATTTATTCTCTTACAATATTAATATTTTACACGTGTCCTTGATTTAAAGCTAGCGATCAGCAAAAATTTTTAGAATTTATCAATTTACTAACGTAATCTAAAACTCGTGCGTAAAAACACACTTGTCCTATATTATATTCACGTGATATGGACACTGAGTGCTAAATTTCGAAAAAATTATCTTGCTATCTATGAACGCTTGCGTTTTATCGTATCCTTCGATAACGTTTAAGCATCAAGATTAAGAAGGTGGTATTTATTTTGTTGCAATTTGAAAATTTTATCGGTTCGCACACTCATAAAAATTCCCACAATTAAGGCGCATTTGCATAAACTATTCTGAGCTGCAAAGAGATAATTTGAGATTGGCACTATCGAAGGTATGCTGTTATAAAATTACTTTTTTATAATTTTTAATATTATAAAATTAAATAATAAATAAATCATGGACTTAATTTTTAAAATGCTTATCACTTAGAAATCAATTTTTAATTGAATGCAAATAAATTATTAACTTTTTTAATGCATTTAGTGTGTTGACTTACAATTATTCCGTTACTAGCCGACTTAGGTGACTAGCTAATTCGCAAGGAATCTTTTCCATTGTTTCATCGAATTGTGTGTTTTATTTCCATTGTTGAGAGCTAAAGAGAAATGCTACTGTTCATTATTTACTGAATTCATATGAAGAATAAGATAATGAAGTTGAATACCCAAGTACCTCTTATCTTACATACCCCAAGTATGGGAATGAGAAGTTTGAATCAGGTGATTTGTTTTCGCTTTACTGCAGTAAATCGAGGAACTGCACGATAAATTTATTATTTTGTGGTATAGAGTTGCTTTCACTTCCATGAAGGGGCGCACCTACTAAAGGAAGTATTGTATCATAGCCAGTGCCAACCATTAGAAATCAATCTTAATTCCTGCCTCCTTGTTGTTGCGATTAGGGCCATTTAGTTCACTCTAAATGTCTAAACAAGATGAGAGTGATTTATATGGGGTTATAGTATAGTGAAAGATAATGTGCAATTAACAGTCAGATTTCCAAGACAGTCCTACATTATTATCTTTGTAATGGCGTTATGATGTCATGGGATTTGACTCCATTAGAGAGATTCATTAATACAATGTGCAAAGCCGATTATCAAAATAACAGGATTTAATATCTGAAGATATGCAATTCTTTGAATTATTTTGTTGACATCAAGGTAACAGAAGTTTGAAGTATGTACAATGTTATCAAGTTATTGAAGTTGAAGTTTGTTGACATCATAATATATAAGAAAATTTTATTGATATTAAACAGAGCCGATTATTTCCTGAAAATCACTTAGTAGCTAAACGTATCTACTTATAGACTAAAGAGAGACAATAATTATAATAAATTGAATTTCTACGTTACAATACATAAATGAAAATGTGGCTTATAAACCGCTTTTTGTATACATATTTTCCTTTTCGTTCATTCTAAGCGAGTACATGCAAATTTTCATAACTTAGTTATATCTGCCAGGGAAATTTATTAAAATTAATGACTCCGACGATTTTTATCTAATAAAAATGTATACATTTTTGACTTTCCGATTACCTTTTTTTAATACCTTTTTTACCTTTTTTTTCCGATTACCTTTTTTCGAAGATAATATATAATTGATATCAAGATTTTGTTTCTATAATGGAATTATTAATAATTGAAATATATTAATATAAACGGAAATTCTTTTTATATTTTTCAGCACAGTATTCACAATGTCAAACGGAATGATTCTCGATGAAGAAATCCTTAACCACGTTTGTGAGAATAAGAAGATACAGTCATGTAAAGGTAACTAGAATTTCTGGATAACATCTCTTTATAATGATACGATACTTTTATATTTAACGTAGGCGAACATCCTCCCTCCGTCTCCCCCATTTTTTTTAAATATTTATTTTATTCTTTCTTAAATTCTCGTATACGAAGTACAGAGAAAGTATAGTAATTGTCAAATTCGAATTCGAATTCGAAATTCGAATTCGATTCGAAAATTCGAATTCGAAATTTTGACGAAACCCCAAGTTTTCCTGAGTTAACGTTTCATCCGATATTATAAAATACAATGAATCGTTGAATTAATAATTGAAGAATTATAATTCATTCTATAACAAAAAAAAATTTAAATTCTGACCAAAAAAATCTCAATTTTTTCATTTTACTTTTCTTTGATGGTTTTTTTTTCTCTAAATATTTTGCACGTGATGTTTGGTTTAGTTATATTAACGTCCCGTTTGAAGCAACACTTGGGCTATTTTTGGGACGGACCTCGTAATTTTGAACCGCAGTCAGATGACGAGGACGACACCTGAGCTGGCACCCCCCTCTCCACACCACACCAGCGGGAGGACGTATGGTCAGGATGGATTTAACGTGCAACAGACCCCCTTACACGACGGTTCTTCGGTGGAATCGGGTCTCGAACCTGAAACTGTCCGGTTCCGAAGCCTAGACCTAACCACCAGGCCACCATGGCCCATTTTACACTTGAATAAGGATTTAGAAGTTTATGGCTTAATATTGTAATGTATGAACAAATTTCACCAAGTTTCAAGTACAAGAAACTGCGTTTCTACCATTAAACTACACTACAAAAGAGCAAAAATTTTGTAAAAATATTAAGTAGGAATATTTGAACTTCTACTCTCCCTGATTAGCTTTCTTCCCAACATCTGTATAATTAAATATATGAATCATTTCCCTGTAAAATATTATCCCTGTAAAATCCCCGAACTAATTTCTAAATACAGACGATGTACAGTTGCTATGGCTACAGCACGCAGTCTGTGCAAAAATCCTCTCATTAGCATATCAATTAGAAAATGATTTGCATTTATGATTAAAAGATGATGAATCATTTAAATAAATTTCGGTTTCTATTGCTTCATACGTATAAAGAAAAGTAATAAAAAAAAGAATATTTCGACACTAAGCATGATATTGCATACTATAAATTAAACCCAAGTGAACATTCCGTCTTTTTTTAATCATTTAGAAGCTGCGATTTCCACTCTTTCTTATAAATTTAATAGTGCTGTTGTTAAAAGAATTGTGTTTAAAAAATTCATACAATTTGCGTTCTTTCTATACAGGTATGATAAGAATAAGTTAAAATCGTGGGTGTCTTTAATGTACAAAATATGCTAGTTTTTATATTTTGATATATTTAATTAATATTTTTATATTAAATGATATATTTAATTTGATATAATTAGCTTATTAATTTCAGAAATTGCATACAAAGTATTGCTTATGTCCTGTTTATAATTTTTAAAAAAGGATTATTTCAGGAAATGGGTTGTTTATTTTATTCTAATTGTGAATAAAGTAGTTTTATGAAATACTTTCATGAAAATGTTTAATTTTTCAGTAATATTTATTTGTAAGAAAATTAATTGTACGAAAATGAAAAATAATTAGTCTTGTTAGAGTATACTGTTGCTACGTTCTTTAAAATGTGTGTCACTTTTACAGATAATCAAAAACGAATAAGCAATTCTTTAGCAAAGTACTGGAATAACTACAATATACTTTTCGTCTTCATTTAAAGAATTGCAAAACTATACGTTAGCGCCGGCTTGGTAACAGAGTCTGGCTTCAGGCCATGCCGATTTGCTCTTTCGAGCATAATTTAAATGCATCCAATATGTACCTGATCTAGTTGCACATTAATCGTTATTTTATTGCAACGTTTTTTACTGGAAGTGTCACCTTTACAAGAAATTAGAAACGAATTATGAATTTTATAATAAAGCAGTGGAATAACTAAAAATTTATAATTTTTGGTTTCATTTAAGATATTGTGTAGTTGATTGGTCGTCCCAGTCTGATAGCAGGGTTTGGCTTTAAGCCAAGAGGGTTGCGGTTTCGAGATTGTTTAAATATACCCACTATTTGCCCCGGTCTGGTCCATGTTAATCTATTGGTGCAACTTCTTTATGCCAACATGGTATTTAAATCTGAAGACGAGGAGCAATCATCAGGTACAGTCAACATTATCTAAACACGAATCAAAATTAAAAAATTCATCTCGAGATAATAATTCTCCTTCCAACTATATTGCATAATCAAATCTCACATTTTCAAAAAAAATTATTTATTCTAGTAAAGTATTATTAAGGTTTCTTTTCTGTACAGCAATATATGTTAATAATTTATAATGATATTTGTACAGACAGAACTGTAATGGATACAAGGAAGAAGCAACCATTCCTGGCTTGGAACAAGAAGGTTACTGACACAAACACAGAGAAATTTAGGAAACTCATAGAAGAAAAGTACCAGATACGTTTGGGTAAGTAATAAAATAAAAATGAGGGTCAAATTGCAGGCTATTATTTAAGCATAGAATAAGTAATTGGATCAACTCCATAGAATCCAATAAAAAACCTTCAGTAACTCAATTAATTAATTGCTTTTAATATTTCTGAGGTAATAATAAAATACTTAAAATCTTAAACACTGAGGAATTTTTTGAAGTAATTTTAAACCTTAAGAAACTTTTTAAACCTTAAAACTTAAGGAATTTTTAAAAAAACTTAAAGAGTTTTTTCAATCCTTAGAAAAAATTTGAAAATGAACATGGTAAAGATTTGTACTTAAGAATATAATGAAATTAATTTTCCACAATATAAGCTATACGTGGAAGGATAAGCTATATGTGGAATTAATTTCAAAACAATGCTCGTTTTATTTCTAAATGTCAATAAAAATTTTCAAATATGTGTTACAAATTAAAAAAGAATTCTCAAATAATTATGTAAATTAGTAAAGAACGTGTTTAAAGCTGTTGTTAATAATCCATATCTATCTATCTATCTATATCTATACTTATAATAAAACTCAATGTGTGTGTGTGTGTGTGTGTGTGTGTGTTGGCGCTCTACAGGCCAGACCATTCATCTTACAGCTAACAAATTTGGCACGTGTATACCTTGGAGGCCGGGAATGTGCACCTGGGTGTTATTTTTTCGAATTTTTAATTAGAATTTTATTTATTTAAAAATTAAGCGAAATTTTGGCGTGTTTCTGCTATAACTTCCGAAAATATTTCCGCACAAAAGAGATTTTTACATGAAGTTAAAGATCAAAAATTTATCTTTTAAATGATACCAATGTTTTAACCTTAAAATTAAATTTCTATTTTTAATGAACTTTTAAATAAATATTTTAACTATATTTTTCAACAATTTTTTCGTACAAAAATATAAATAAAATTTAAGCTGCACGAGCACGTTTCGCATTCATGGGGAAAAATTAGCTTTTTTCAAAGTGTTGCCATCACATTGAATAAAGCTCCAATTAAAAATAAATTAAATCTTTTTAGAAATGAAATCGTCTGCAGGAAATGAAACAAATAAGTATTATTATTTTTTTCTAAAAAATAAATTCAAGAAAAATTATTTTGTGATATTTTACACTCTCTGTATTATTAATCCAATAAATCAGTTTTATTTTAAGGCAAGTTTTGTTTAATATGAACAGGATATCCATTCCAATCAGGGCCACATGGCTAATTTGTAAACCTTTAGTAAGACACAGATCTGTTGCGACATAAAACGTAAATATTTTATTTAAAAGTAGCTAACGACTATTTTAATAATTATAAATTTTATTCTGTAAATAGTTGTGAATTTCAGATTGGCAACAGTAATATTTTTGGAACTTTTAATTTGTTGTTTAAAAACGATGCTAGAATAATTAATGAAAATAAGTTGATGTAAATTTGATAATAGTATCCATAATGTAATAAGATTTAGTTTCATAATAAGTTTGTCTGCATTCTATTTTTGTTGACGCACGAACACAACAGATCTGCTAAAATGGTCTAAATAGAAAATTATTATATATTATGTAACTTGATTCAATAAATGCTCTAATAGATAACGAATTTTTGATTTTACATAAAGCTCCTGCTGGGGAAATCACGAATAACAAAATGTGCTTGAAACACTAATATTTTAAATAAAAAGAGTTAATTTCCAATCAACTAAATCAATCACTTAAACTGACTGATTTATGAAAATTTGAATATCACTATTCAATAAAAAAAGGATAATTTTAGATTTTCCATCGATCGTTTCAAAGAAAATACGCAAATCAGCTCGCAGGTTTCTCAAGATTAATTGGTCTAAGATTATGAAAATGTTGAGTTTTTCTAAATTTTTAACATTCAAAACTTCATAAATAAGTCTTAGTTGATCGTGGAAAATAGAAACATCCATTTATTTAAAATTTGGTGTGTCCAGAATATTTCTCAGAATATGATACCTTACTGCATTAAATTTAGACATCATAATTTTTAAAATATATTTATAGGCCGGAACAAAATATTATTATTGATTTCATTTCAATCCTTCTGAAAGCAAAACTGAAAACTGAATTTTATGCTGAATCTGAGAAATTTTTGTTGAATTATTGTTTGAGATATTACATAAATTGTGAAAAATATTTTGTAGTTCACATAAGACTTAAATACCGAGCAATTCTGTTTGCAATACTCATATTCAATAATAATAATTATAAATAAATAACAATAAAGATGATAAATAAAATAAAACGCTTGGTTTTATTAAAAAATATCTTTATATTAATTGCAATTTCATCATTTCCACTTTAAATTAAAGCTGAAGTTTTACCGGAAATGACAACTAATTAGCAAAATATATAGAGTAAATTGAACGAAACGATCTAAACAACAGTATAAGTTTGGTATGACTATCAAAATTTGAAGATTAAAAATGTTTTGTCTGAGAATCTATTAAGAGACCAGTTACTTAAAATATTAAATTGAAAATTGTAGCGAGCGGTAATCCTGGCTAACCGGCTGGTTGCCAAAGGCGGCTAGTACTTATAATAAAGCTCAATGTGTGTGTGTGTGTGTGTGTATGTGTGTGTGTGTGTGTGTGTTGCTGCTCTACAGGCCAGACCATTCAACTTACAGCTAGCAAATTTGGCACGTGTATACCTTGGAGGCCGGGAATGTGCACCTGGGGGTTATTTTTTCGAATTTTCAATTAGAATTTTATTTATTTAAAAATTAAGCGAAATTTTGGCGTGTTTCTGCTATAACTTCCGAAAATATTTCCGCACAAAAGAGATTTTTACATGAAGTTAAAGATCAAAAATTTATCTTTTAAATGATACCAATGTTTTAACCTTAAAATTAAATTTCTATTTTTAATTAGTTTTTAAATAAATATTTTAACTATATTTTTCAACAATTTTTTTCGTACAAAATAAAAATAAAATTTAAGCTGCACGAGCATGTTTTGCATTCATGGGGAAAAATTAGCTTTTTTCAAAGTGTTGCCATCACATTCATTAAAGCTCCAATTAAAAATAAATTAAATCTTTTTGGAAATGAAATCTGCAAAAATATGTGGTTTTATTACGGCACGTGTTTGTAGGAAATAAAACAAATATGAAATATTATTTTTTCTAAAAAATAAATTCCAGAAAAATTATTTTATGATCTTTTACACTCTCTATATTATTAATCCAATAAATCAGTTTTATTTTAAGGCAAGTTTTGTTTAATTTGAACAGGATATCCATTCGAATCAGGGCCACACAGCTAATTTGTAAACCTTTAGTAAGACACAGATCTGCTAAAATGGTCTAAATGGAAAATGATTATATTTTATGTAACTTGATTCAATAAATGCTCTAATAAATAACGAATTTTTGATTTTACATAAAGCTTCTGCTGTGGAAATCACGATTAACAAATGTTCTTAAAACACTAATATTTTAAATAAAAAGAGTTAATTTCCAATCAACTTAATCAATCACTTAAACTGACAGATTTGTGAAAATTTGAATATCACTATTCAATAAAAAAAAGGATAATTTCAGATTTTCCATCGATCGTTTCAAAGAAAATACGCCAATCAGCGCGCAGGTTTCTCAAGATTAATTGGCCTAAGATTATGAAAATGTTGAGTTTTTCTAAATTTTTAACATTCAAGACTTTATAAATAAGTCTTAGTTGATCGTGGAAAATAGAAACATTCATTCATTTATTTAAAATTTGGTGTGTCCAGAATATTTCTCAGAATATGATACCTTACTGCATTAAATTTAGACTTCATAATTTTTGAAATATATTTATAGGCCGGAACAAAATATTATTATTGATTCCATTTCATCCTTTTAAAAGCAAAACTAAAAACTGAATTTTATGCTAAATCTGAGAAATTTTTGTTGAATTATTCTTTGAGATATTACATAAATTATCAAAAATATTTTGTAGTTCACATAAGACTTAAATGCCGAGTGATTCTATTTGCAATACTCATATTCAATAATAATAATAATAAATAAATAACAATAAAGATGATAAATAAAATAAAACGCTTGGTTTCATTAAAAAATATCTTTATATTAATTGCAATTTCATCATTTCCACTTTAAATTAAATTTGAATTTTTACCGGAAATGACAACAAATTAGCAAAATATATATAGTAAATTGAACTAAACGATCTAAACAACAGTATAAGTTTGGTATGACTATCAAAATTTGAAGATTAAAAATGTTTTGTTTGAGAATCTATTAAGAGACCAGTTACTTAAAATATTTAATTGAAAATTGTAGCGAGCGGTAATACTGGTGAACCGGCTGGTCGCGAAAGGCGGCTAGTATATAAATAAAGACAAAAAGTGGAAATAATTATATTTTTTAAATAGAAAGAAAACGTTTTAAATAATATAAAAGTAAAATAAGAAATCGTATAATATTGAAATGAACAATCTCAGAATATTCCTTTGAACCAATTAAGTTCTTTTCCTCTCTACGTTCAGCGTTAATTCATAAAATATGGTGTATTTTTATTCAATTTAGCTTAAAGAAAGTTCAATGCACCTTCCAAACCTTCACCCTTTCACCGTTTGGATCCAAAAATACTTGGAGTCTATAAAATGTGAGACATTACAGCCACATACTAAATTTCATTTGTCTAATTTATTTTTCTCTTAGTAATCCTATTTGCAGAAAATTCCATTCTTCACATTTATGAATTTAAGTGAGCTCGAAACGCAGAAATACACAAACCTCTCCAGATCAAATTGTCTTAACAATTTTGATACTTTTCTTTCTTAATAATTTCTTATGCGAAAATTGAAAAGGACAGAGATTACTCAGTAATGAAGTCATAGCTTCGGAATCGAGGATATGGTATCAATCACAATTCCATTTAAGTTCCGCCATTATGGCGTACTCTGTCATCGGAAGCTAATATCCTAATAGTCATATGACATCAAACTTAGAACACAGATGCTGTGGTTTATCTGTCGAGAATCTGAATCCGATACAGGTTCCTATACGGATGTAAAAAATGAGTAATAGGAAATCAGATATCATTTTATGGCTCTCTGTTTTAGCATTAATTACTGTTCCTATATGTGTGTGTGCTGGCTCGAGATCAAACGTGCGTGTGAAACACATTAAACTAACTCCAACCTACAGCTTATTAATCTTCTCATAGTAATGGTTATTTTTATTGTTCTATTGCAAATATTTCACAAAAATTTATGTATCAAATTATGATGATGCGACACTGCACCAACTCGGTACCTGTTTTAATTCAACGTTTTTAGAAGGGCGAGTGAAGCACATTAAGAAAAAAAATCACTGTATTCGGATTGCAGTGATCTTGATTTGAAAGAAACATTAGTATTTTAAATCCTGTATATAATAAATATTATATTTTATGCAT